>VDFB02277806.1:0-27488 GCA_007258455.2 Sequoia sempervirens
ATAAATAATTTGCATTGATCTAATTCCCAGGGTGAACTGGGGGATGATCTTGCAGAGTAGTTAGTAATGCAGCAAGATCATACAATGCATTAAGGAAAATAGATATGCAAACCAAAATATATTCGGATGTAGAAGACTTATGTAAGATATGACACTGATATTCAAGAACGAACAGTATGGATATATAGAGAAGTAAGATGAGAATTTGCTATACCTCTTGTATTTTATAGAATGTACAAATTAGGTATTTATACTAGTAGGCCATTAGCTAGGCTCCATAGATATGCTGACAAGTTTCATGCACATATGGCACACTCACCATGTGGATAGGGTGATGACTGATGTCAAATCCATATGGTGCCAATTATATTGCAGTAACATGTGGTGTAGGTGTTGCCATGTGTTAGATGTGTATGGTGCTAGTTGTATGATCATGTTATGTGGAGGTTGTGAAGTGGCGCGCAGGTATGGTAGCATATCATGCGGATGAGAATGCCCCATGTGTTGTACACATATGGTCTGTTTGGGCACTGTGGTGTGCAAATATATGCAGAGTTGCAATATGTGTGGACAATAATGTGCAATAGTGCATGAAAACTGTATGCAGATATGCGAGGAAAATGGCGTGCGTGGGTGCATGAGCATTGTGCTGCACACATTGAGTGAAGTTGAGTGCATAGATTATGTTGCTGAAGAAGGCTTGTGAAGCTGTGTTTGATCATACATATTTTGAATGAAGTATATTATAAAGTTATAAGTTATCCTTTAAAATCTTTTAAAATTGTATAAATTATGTATCTTAATCTAAGGTCTTTATAGTTTTTTAAAGTTATGTAAGTGTTTAAAATTTACAGGTAAACTCAACCTAAAAAATACATATAACTAAGAAACTTATAACCATTACAATCTTTTAAAGTCATATTCACACCCTAAATTCATAATTGTTAGGGTAAATTATGGACCATTAAAAGCTACAGCTTAGGACTTATAGTTTGTTAACAATTATTTTATCAAATGAACACTTAAAAAATACTAAAATTTATAAAATGTTTGAAAACTTAATGCTCGTGCAATCCCATTATTTAAAGGGAAATCTTCTGGAGAAATTGCAATTGATTTTCTGAATTCAACATTTTGGACCACACTTTGTGGTCCATCATTAGAATAAATGATAAATTAACATAAGGGCTATTTATATAGATAACTAATATATGAGAAGAGGAAGAACCATTTCAAATGTTTTTACCTTTCTAGATCTTATAGATTACCCCCAATATCAAATTTGTGGAAATATTTGTTATGGAACTTCATACTTATTGGACCACACTTTCCTATGGTGCTTCTCAATCATGTGTCGTATTTTGCCTATGCAAAAAGTATATAGTCAACTTGGAGCCTGGATAATAGTTTATGTGATTCCCCCATGGAAAGCACGGAGAACATGCTATAATTGCTTTGGCATGTGTAGGATGGACATGATGTTGTGATTCATCTAGTGTTCAGAACTTGTAAATCATCTAAAGGCCATTTCTCCTTTAATTAAATGGGGTTAGTTCTATAGTTCTCTGACCCTGGCATTGTATTGAAATCAGATTGCACGGTAGAAATATGCACGTGGTAAGCAGTATGCTATAGACTGGACCTGAGGAAATGGTCACATCAAAACCAACCCAAAAATTCTCATACAGAGCTACAGTCAGATACAATTAAACAGTGACAAAAGCCCATACAAAGGCATCATGCCAAAAAGCACTAAGCAGCAAGAGTCTGTCTTATGCTATAAAAACATCAATTTTGAAAATGAAGATGCTACATCTGACCAGAAAGGAGCTAAGACATTGAAACTTACTGTTGTGCAGTTAATAAACAAGGGGCTCCTTCAGGGCAGTAGCAAACATTCTAGACTTCACCAACGCCAGATCATTGCCATGAATTGCCACTACCTTGAACTTGATCATCACCCATAGTCACCAGAGCTAAGTGCCCACCACCATCTGCTGCTCCAAAACAACCACTGCCACTTTAAAATATAGCAGCAAGAAAAGCATCCTGTTGTATCAACGTGCAGAGGGCATTAACCAAATTGGGGTAACCTGATTTGCATGCAAGGAGGTCTGCTGAGTGATTAAGGTTTTCCATGGAAGGTGCAGAAGGAGCCTGGCCTGGTAGAGGAGGAAGTTGGATATGTCCTGATGCCTGGTTTAAGTGCTTCATAAAAAACTGTGTTCCATGAATATCTTGTACCAGATGCCCCTTCTGTGAAAGAATTCCATGTGCTTGACCTGAAAACAATCTCTCTCATCCCCAAGACTAGCCATAAAAACATTCTGTTGCAAGTTTGAAAGATATAACACATTGTCATAGGCCATTGGGTGCTTGATGGCTTGGTTTAAATATTGAGAAAACAGATTATGAAGCTTATCACTGGTGTGCCATTAACCCCTTGAGTGCCATGTGATCAAGTATATTGAAGGCATGCAGCTATTCTCCTGTACTTATGACACACTTAACCTTGGAATCCATGAGAGCAGAACACTTAGTAAGAAAAAGCACATCAAAGGCTAAAGGCATTATTAATCACATTAATCATGGACTGGTGTGCAATTAACCCCTTGAGTGCCATGTGATCAAGTATATTGAAGGCATGCAGCTATTCTTCTGTACTTATGACACACTTAACCTTGGAATCCATGAGAGCAGAACACTTAGTAAGAAAAAGCACAGCAAAGGCTGAAGGCATTATTAATCACATTAATCATGGATAATCAACAATGCCTGTTAAGTAATCCCAGGAAAGGGATTTTGCGATGCTAAGTCAATGGAAAATCATGACTAGAAAGAATGTTGTGAGTTTGTTAGCCTCTTGAAACACATGAAGATGTTATGAAAGGAGGCAGCTGGATGGGTTTCATTAGCCTGTCTTTAATGTCCAATTACTCACCTTATGCCCACCAGGTCTTGGTTGGACTTAACTTATCATTAAAGTTTGGTTTAACTATAGCCCTGTTTACACGCATTTGACTTATTTGGTACCTTGCCCATTATCGGGAGGTAAATCATCATCTAAATATTAGTATTTGGTAGTATATTTTCTTCCATGGATTCCTGTTGTTGGATTGTAGTTCATTATCTGTGTTTGAGTATCTTAAGTATTTTTACTTATCAGTTTCTGTTTGTAGATAAAATTATTAAAATTATCTTTCCTTTTTCATTTTCAGGCCTCCAACATACCAGATTGCAGTGGCAGGTTCGAGTGCGACTCCTGGTATGCTGACTGCTCCTGTGCAGTCATCTATTCCCTCTTATCAAGTTCCTTCCTATGCTATCAGTTCTGTCAGTGTAGGACCTTATGCTGGTGTTTACCCACAAGCTGTAATGTCATACACACAAACACATGTACCCAACTTGCAGTCATTAGTTTCGGCAGATACACTTAGTCTAAGCTCATCAATTCCACAACCTGGGTCAGTCAACTCAGTAACTTTGATGGCAACAGAGATTAGCAAGTAAGCTTGCCCTTACCTCTCCAGATTCTAGTTTGGAAGAAAGCTGATTAGGTTTCATGGCAATGGATTCTTAGAATGAGTTGTGATTTTTACAGGTCATCATCTACAAGAGTTTATAATGCAGTTCCCCCACCTCAGCAGTTGATGTCTGAGACATTACTTACAAAAGAAAATACAGATAAAAGTGATGTAATGTCTGCCTTGAAATCCTCTTCTTCAAGTGCTGACATGGCAGTGGTAGCTTCTTCATCATCAAATGCATGTATAAGCTTGCCGGCAAACACATCCTCCAGTATTGCTACTATGACAAGCCTTGCAGGCACAGGGGCGTATGGAGCACTGGGAGCTTCTAGTAATACTCCTGCTAGTTATCCACAACTTCAGCAAAATCAACAAACACAATCTGTGCATATTTTAGCTGCATCTTCTGGAACAAGCTATAATGGGTATGGTGGCATATATCCCCAAGCTACACCATTGCAGCAGGTAGCCCTGGCTCTTCAAAGACCACCGCCTCCTGTTTCTGTGAAGTCTGGTTCTCTGAATTCGGCAAATGTACCAATGAAGGCGCAATCAAGTTATGCCAATGGACAAAGTGAGAAGCAGCCTCCAAGGCGGAGAAAATTTCAGGAACTTCCAGTGGCACCGAAGCAGCCTTCACGAGACTATCAGGTGCGATAAGAATATCAAACTATTTTGCTATTGTTATGGTTGATGTCTGAGAAAACAGGATCATTGTATTCTTGATTCTGTGAGGTCAACAACTATAACAATAGCAATTTGGTCAACTGACTTTTATCAAGATTGTTATCTCTGTGTAGGTTCATTTAGAATATTGCTTGGTAGTCAGAAGCGGTAAGTGCAAAGGGTGAATATATTATCAACCCTCATTTTCCCGAGAAAAGATGGTGCATTCTTAATCTGGGAAGTTAAGTTATAGTATAAAAATTGCAAAATGGATCTGCACTTTGAAAGATTTACTATCTTTAAAGTTGATTTTCAAACTTTATATCTGTGTTTTATATACATAACAATAATATTTTTTGTTGATTTTTTTTGGGTTATGCTGATTGCTATTATATGTACCAGGTATTTTCTCTGACCTGCTATCGCGCTGACTCATGCGAACCCATCTATGTGGACCTTCATTTGCATGTTTCACAGGGTTGGAATTTGAAGCTACATACAAAAGGAAGCTGCAGGCGGAAGCATCAAGGCAGCTATTCGACCATTGTTTTTACCCACTAAATTGATTCTTTAGTTTTTTTGTTTGTCAGTTATTGGGAGGTCAAGTTCTTGAATGTGAGTTTGTTATGTATTTATTATCTTTTATGATTATTTGTTGTTTGTCACCAGTCTTCATTGTGTGTAAAACTTTGTCATACAAAGCTGTGATATTCCTTGTGATCTTTTTTAACTTTCCTCAAGGGCTTCAGAGTCAAAGACCTACTATGTTACTAGTCTTTTGTTTGGGAAAAATTCTGCTCAGTTTGCTTGGTTGCATGTGTACAGTGTGGAGAATTCTATTACTTGTCAAACTCTGCTTTTTTGAGGCAGCATCGCTTTTGCTGTTGGGAGTTATTTTTCTTTATTACTCCCTTCTAGTTGTTGTGCGTGTAGGAAACCTGCACTATACATGTTGGCTATTTTGAGTTCTGGTTAAATTGCTTCCAGCTCCTTCCATATACATGTTGGTTAAATTGCTTTTGCTGTTGGGAGTTATTTTTCTTTATTATGCCCTTTTAGTTGTTGTGCGTGTAGGAAACCTGCACTATACATGTTGGCTATTTTGAGTTCTGGTTAAATTGCTTCCAGCTCCTTCCATATTATGCTGTATCTACTGCATACAGATATGCTGTATTTGGATCTATTTGTTGGTTTTAATTCTATCACATGTCATGTCCATTGTTAGAACTAAATCTGTATCACTATTTTCACAAATAACTTGCTTTGACAAAACCTAACAATTAGCATCATACTGGATACATCTTTCTGTTTCATTTGTTATATGATTTGGATTATGTAAAGAGCTTTTACATTTGTAGTTTGTTATTATAGATTGAGATACAAGTTTATAAACCAATGTATCTGCTGGACTTTCAGAACTCACTGCAGGAAACAGAAATTTCTAACACAGGTGGTTTATCTAAAGAACCAAGTGTAAAGAAGCTTCAGTCCATGCCGCCTCCAAAGGGTTTTCCTATGGGACCACCTAAAGGCATGCCTCCAGCACCACTTTCAAAGAGTATGCCTCCGCCATCTTCAAAGTGTATGCCCCCACCACAAACAGTGACTACAGAGTTTATTTCAAAGTCGAACATTGAGGATTCATTCCAACATGGTATGATAACTCATAGGTTATATTTACATTTTTGTCTCTTTGACAAGCTGGGATTTATGTTTTGCCTCTTAATTGTGGTTTCAGAGACTAGTCTTAAACTTGTAGAATATGGAGAAGAGGACGAGGATGACTTGAGCACCCCTGGAACTACAATAGAAAATGGAACACCATATACAAATGGGAAACCGTTTTGGGCACCGTGATGTTTTGCATCTTATATCTAGTGAGAATTGAGAAATGTGATTGTAAAGCAAAAGTTTAGTTATATTTATGAGTTCAAGTTGGAGATTTTAATAGGGGTTTTAACAGGTCTAATTCTCCTTGAGCCAAGTCACTGATGAAATTGTATCATAAAGCAGTTTTGATGAATTTTACATCGAATAGGTAGATGTGACATCTAGTTGAGGTTGGCTGATTCCTGAGAGAATGTTAGGCATGGTGCTGTATAGTATGTACGATCAAATAATTATTGTTTTCAAAATTTGCAGTTTTCTTTTCTCAGGTTCTAGTTGTACTGAATTTTAAGCGAGAAAAATATCTATAAAAAAGGATGCCCGATGCCTTTTGTCATAGTATTTTCAGCTGGATATGGTTGAAATTCCACCTTAGATTATTAGATCATCTTTTGACTCAATTATTTAAAAGCAAATAAAATCAAGACTACTCTTTACAGAGAATCTCTATAACAAGCGAAAACCAAATTGATGTATGAGAGCCAATTGACCATGGAAGAATGATCAGGCAGCAAAAAGCTAACCATTGTTTCTTGGATTCTTTTCTTTTTTCTTTTTGGTGTGGCAACTTTTCTCAACTGGAGAAAATTCCTCCAGTAAAAATGATTTGTGTGGTTCCCTGATGTAGGGATAACAAGAATCTTCCCAAAGACCATCAGAGAAGTCTTCCTTCTCTCCGAGTAATTGACTTTTAATGTCTTTCAGTTGGAGATGAAGATTAAGGTTCCGCATGAAGATGAACTTAATTTAAAGTATTATGATGGATCTGCTTTTTTAAAACATTTTTTTAGATATTGCTTCTTGTTACTTGAAGCTTTTTAGGCCCTGCTTCCGGCCTCCTGTTTTGAGAACATTATAGATAATATTTTGCCTTTACATTCATAAGTATGGCAGACATGAGTAGCATTCCTGTTATTTCCTTCCAAGTTAAATTCATCATGTATTCTTACTTTATATGCTTTTCTATATGCATCAATTGCACTATTAACAGTGTTCTGCTAGAGATAAAATTTTCCAAGGTGTTTTCAACGGTTGCTATTTGAAGACGGATTGATGCATTATGTAAGAACATTCACTCTGCTAGCAAAACGTGGATATCATGACTGCGTTGTAGTCCCGAGCTTCCCAGAACAATGGGTTAGACGCAACAAAGTAAACTTCCAAAGCAGGTTAAACTTTTTTCTATACAAAAGTAGGTACCACAGATCAGCTAGCCATTTTTACAAGCACAAGTATGTGTCTAGAGAACCTGAGCTTCCTCAGAACTAAGAGCTAGCCATATTCCAAGGCTGAAACAATCTGGAGGGTTTGAAAAGCCACAATGAAAAAACTTACTCAAGCATGTTTTAAAAATGATCTGAAGTCTCTATCATAAGTCAGCAGTCATTTTTCAGGCATATTAGTAAGGAATCAAAATCTGATTAGCATTTTAGTAGTACAGGCAACAGCAGGTATCTTTATCAAATTTTGATGTGCTAACAGTCTATCTGAATGATGCTTACAAAATGGGCTGCAAAGATATTGTCTGAAAGTGCACAGAATATGAAATAGGGCAGAAATGGAGGCACCATCTTATATGAAAACCTTTAGCATTTTTACATTGCTGAGTTTTCCCAAGGGATTCTTTCAAGGTATTTTTATTGGTCTTGAGGTCCATGGGTGAAATCCTTCGACAAGCCTATTGGTTATATGAAAAACCTGACCAGACCAAGACAACTGGGAGAAATATGGGTCCAAGCAGAATCAGAAGCCAGAGGCTTTGGGTGGAGGTGTATAAGGGGTCGGGGCTATTTTTTGACAAACACTATCTGAGTAAAATCAAAAAAATATTGCCTTTGTCGTGGCTGTGTAATTCATTGATTTGTCATTTTAATGCCTTGCGACATGACAGGTTGTGCTTCATGACACCGAAAATATAAGTTTATCATATTTACTCTACTTTTAGCACGACCAAACATTTTTAGACATTCTCTTATTCAATTGATCCTAGCACTTTATTTGTGCAGTAGTTGAGCCTACTGCAAAATAATAGCACACGCAATTTATATTGGTAAAGGTTTATGAATGCTATGTTTTTCAAAGTAGGTGATCTGGGACATTGTTTATGGCTACGTTAGTCTGGTGGCATAATCTAAACAATGGTGAAGGTTTATGAATGCTATGTTTTTCAAAGTAGGTGATCTGCGGCATTGTTTATGGCTACGTTAGTCTGGTGGCATAATCTAAACAATGGAGGGTATGTGGAATGGTGGAATTGTAATTCTATATGATAGCGTTACTAACATTTCATAATTTAAATATGCAATTATCTATTAAAAAGTTCATTGTTGGGGCTAATGTTAAGAGGTGAGTATTTTAAAATTACTTATATTTAGCCTTCTGAAATGTTGAAGGCTGCAGTTTCTTTTTGTTGTTTGTCTTCCGTGGATGTCTTCTTGGGGCCGCCGTAAACACTCGAAAAAATTGTGCATTTTGGTTTTTTAAAAGCATATTTCCGCCTTGTATTTTTACAGAATCCTTGTTAATCTTAATGAAAACACGGTTTATTATTTATTCAAATTGATTATATTTGCAGAGATGAAAAATGCATCCCGAGTACCTTTTTGTGCTCATTTTAGGCGCGCTTTTACATATTGTCCTTGATATAGTAGTTGAGTGTTCAAATGTGGCACATTTCAATGTAAAGGTTGGCATTCAATCCAAACTTGATTTGACCGGGAGTCCCCAGTTCATAGTGGTTCAAACCCTCTCTATAATTTTGTTTTTTTAAGTTAAAAATAAAATGTTTTTTTGGGTTTGTAAGAGTGAAAAAATGAATGGGTTGACATGACAAGTCTAGTTATATTTAAGATCCCAGTAAGCAAATGTTTCTGTGGCAGCTACCCAGTAGGTCAATGGTTCTCTGGCAGTTAACACGTCTCCTGTGATGTCTCACTTGACAATATTATGTCCCTAGTGTTGCCTTCTGTTTTTCATGCTGTTCGGATTGAATTTTGTTTCCTTGTTCTGACGCATTTGCTGCAGTGAACTCATGGTCCTTGTTATAAGTTTGCATTTGTTGTTGTAGTTTATCATTAGCCGATACTATTGATCTGCTCGCTGCGGTATTCCAAGGTGTGACTGGGCGAATTATTTACTGATAAAGCAGTATATTTATGCAGAAGAGGCAACTTTTCCTAGTTTGTTTATGCGATTTTTTAAAAAACACGAGTATCCTTTCATTTTTTTTTTATTGTTTTTCAACTCGTCAACTTCAATCAAGATCCTGTGTTCGTTTAACCGATTGTGATTGCGCATTGCTTACAAATTCTTATTCCAAGCCATTTATAGAGTCCTTGAATTTGGATATCGGCAAGTAGTATGTTGCACCCATTTTCTTGTTTGACCATTTTGCCAATTGTTAAACCATTGTATACAAACATGATTGCCCAACTCTCTTTTGACCTTTTCTATCAACCTCATTATGTTGCACCCATTTTCTTGTTTGACCATTTTGCCAATTGTTAAACCATTGTATACAAACATGATTGCCCAACTCTCTTTTGACCTTTTCTAGCAACCTCATTTATCTTAGAGGTTGACTCACGGATAGCTAATCATAGAGAACTCGATTGCCAATTTCAAAATTTCCTCAATCTGCAATACTCCAACTTCAGGTTTGATATCTCTTTGATTTTTATTGTATTTAGATTTTATTTTGATGGTTTAGATTAAAATGCATTAAAAAAGATTGTACAGTTACCTATATGTTTGTTTATTTTTATAGCATTTGTTTGGGAAAAATTATGATAGGATTGTCTTTTTTGTTGTTTTTTTAATTTTAATTTTTTTTTTTGATATGTAAGCGTTTTTTTAGATTGGAGTTATGAATCAAGAGGCCACAAATTGGGGACTGCGGGTCAAGTCTGTGAGCACATTGGATCAGCAAAGGCAAAATGTTTGGGATCACAAGAGTCCAATGGAGACTTGAATCTTGGTGGCCACAACAATGTCACCACTTAAACATCACACTATGGGATGAACCCTTTCAACTTTTTAATTCTTATTTTTTATCATGTTTTTTAAACAAACAATTTTGAGTATCCTGAGAACTTTTATTTGATTTTTTTGATTGAAACATTCCTCGAGAACTTCCTTAGAGGACTTTTTTTCAGAAATCTCTGCAAATGCCATAGAGAGGTTCATGAAAGAAAAATTGGGAAAAGCTTTAGAGGATTTCACAATAGGAAGAAACGTCTTTCAATCTATCTAACAAAGAAATTAATTTGCTATATTGTAAAGTATTTGCATTTCATTTTATTAAGAAGAAAATACAAAGAAAGGAAATAATAATTGTGTATCATTTTACTCTATTAATGTTATTGGTTTAATTAATTACTTGACTTACATATTTAGATTAATTAATTCATTTCAAGCACAAAACAATTAAAAAAAACAAATAACACTAGAAAGCAAATAAAAATTACACTCCAAACGATAAGGCTTCCAAGTATTAAACATTTGTAGACAAGATAAACAAACAAATCACTTAAATCACACTAAGAAAACAAAAGGCAAACTGAAATTTGCACTTAACGTGTCTTGGGCTGCAACCAAACTTTGTGAGGGAGCTATTTGCAAAGGTTTCTCTTACTACATTTGCTTTTTTCCTTGATCTTCTTGATATTTTCGAAGATCAATCAACAACCATAACCATTTTGATAATCCCAAGAATTTCACTTTCTATTCAACCAACACCTCAATTATATATATATTTTACTACTGTCACATTTGTAAAGGTTTCTCTTACTATGTAGTTGCTTTTTTCTTTGAACTTTTTGATATTTTAGAAGACCGATCAACAACCATAACCATTTTGACAATACCAAGGATCGCTTTCTATTCAATTGACACCTCAACTATATACATTTACTACTATCACAACCACGAAAACAAAAACCAACCATAACATCTAATCACTTGTTCACCAAGATTGTTACTTTACCACCTCAACTATCCATACATTTAGTAATATCACAGTTGATTCAAAATCAACCAGAACATCTAGTTGCCTGTTCATCAAGACCTTCATGTTGCCTACTCTTACCTTAACCCCAACCATATGCATTCTATTCATCCAACCACATGATTTTTTTTTGTATCAATTTTTGTGCATACACAAATTAATGAACTCGATGTGAAATACCAATCCTTGTGATAATTCCCCCCTTTCCTCGTTGCCTCTTCTCCATCATTCCCTTTACTCATTTATTTTATTGTGCTTATAACACCCCCGAATATTATGATATTGCTATCAGGATTCAACCGTGTAGTTTCGAGTCAAACTCATTGACCCATGTTTCATGAGTAGTGGTTCAACAAGAACCCATCTCTCATGGTATCGAATGGTCCACTTAGCACTCATTGCATCTAGGTGATGCTCACAGAGGTGAAGCACCGGTCCGTCCTGGGAAGTCACCCATCCCAAGAGGCCTTCCAATTGCCACGCCAACCAGTAGCTTTCCAAGCCCGCCCAGCCGCAAGCACCCTATTTGCAAAACCTTCAGCAAGCGTTGTGCCTTATGAACCACTCATTATAGAGCCCCTTTACCATCAATTGATGAGGTATTTTTCCGGTCAACAGTGGTCAAATTATGATATTGCTATCGGGACCAACCCTGTAGCTTCTGGAAATAAACTCATTGACCTCGTTTGGTTCAACAAGAACCCATCTCTCAGCAGAATGTATCGGTCCACTTAATCCCATTGCATTCAGTGATGCTCACAGGTGAAGCACTCTGGCCCCGCCCCTAGAGGTCACCCATCCCAGTACTGCTCCAGCTCAAGCGCGCTTAACCAGGGAGTTTTCTCCAAGGTTAAGCCCGCTTGAGTTGTTACCCCATTTGCAAAACCTTCAGCAAGTGTTGTGCCTTATGAACCACTCATAATAGAGCCCCTTTAGCTCATCAATTGATAAGTAGGAGGTATTTTTCCCCTTTATGTTGAGGTTTGAGAGACTCGAGGGGTGGGTTCCCCCTTTACAAGGAATTCAAATGCCATTATCATTAGGAATTGGGAATCAAATTCTCATGGTATTAATGAAGATTAACACCACAAACACTATCATAATTGAGAGCTCAAGGTGGCAAGATAGGCCTTAAGAGGTCCATACCTCAACACTTATTCCAAAACTTTCACCTCTGTAGCCCTTGTACATGCCTCATGGAATCCCAACAAGTTTGATGGCAAGGTATTCAAAATGAGTGGAATAGGTCTCACCGCTTATAAGGAGAGGGCTAGGTACATTGAGCAACATGTAGATCAACTCAATAGTGACAATGTAGGCTCATATTATTGCCATTTTTAACCTTGATATCATTGCATCTCTTAAAGTGCCTCACTTCGATTTGAGAAAAAGTAGGGGCATCATGTCCTTCACAATTTAAACATAACTAGAGTAAAAAAGAGCCATCCTCATAGTGGTAGCATTATGAATGATGATCAATGTAATGTAGTACATGACCATACCACCCTTGAGGCTCTCATTTTGCTACCTCGGTTTAGGGAATCATGAGTCATGAAATCCACAAGTAGTTTACCACTAGGTATACCCCTCAACATAATGGTGTAGTAGAGAGAAATAATAGATCAATTATGAACATTGATTTAACTTTTTTAACTTGAATAAATAGAAGTGACATATGTTTCAAATTTTGAAATGATATAAACCAATGAAATGTAGATTATTGAATGTATTAAATGTTTTTTTTTTAATTTTAAAGTTTCAATATAATTTTATAAAATTAACAATATATTTTAATTGTTGATAAAATGCTAAAAAATGAGGTTAAGTGGGACACAAAAAATTATATAGTATATTTCATTTTATTTTCTTCAATTTTTATTTTGTATTTATAACTTGAGACTTTAGTGTATGGATTGATTTTTTTTTCCCATTTTGATAAAATATATTTTTTAAAAATAATTTTGAAGGTTGCATGTATAAAACACAACTATTTCGATGGGATTCAACTTTTTTTCTTAACTATTTATCCAAAATAAAAAATATATCATCTCAACATTGAATTTTTCCTCTAGTGCATCATATTTTTTTATAAATTTTAAAAATCCATCTTAGTATTTTTTCTTTATGACAATTGACCTTATATTTTGGTGTTAATTATCCAATTCTAGTAAAAAGAAGAAAATATAAACAAGAGAGAGAGAGAGAGAGAGAGAGAGAGAGAGAGAGAGAGAGAGAGAGAGAGAGTACTTTATATTTCAAAAAGGAGATTTCTACATTTAAAATGAAATGTTAAATTGTGAGTGAGACTTATGAGAATATCATTTTTTAAAAATTGATCTTAAAGTGATGCTTCATATGTATTTAGTGGAAAATTCCTGTTGGAAAAGTTGTGGCCTATATTTAATTTAGCTAGAATGAATCCAACTAGAACATATATTTGATGGAAATATATTTTTAATTAGAAATACTTAAAATCATTTATGCTAATAAGTTTCCTAAAGTGGGACACAACTTTGAATTTTCACCTGAAGGTAATTGTTCTATTCTTCAACTAGTGCTTATCATGTTGGACCACTAAGAGTTAACTTACATGTGTTAAATAAGGATATTTTGAAGGAGGTTCAAAAACCTCCTTATAAATCTCATGAAGACCCTAGAATATGCTCTAAGAATCAATCAAGTCACCATTCATAATGGAAGGACATATGGATCACTGGAAGGTTGATTAGACTTGGCTAGAGAGACACAAAATGCAAACAATAATAATAACTACAACTCCTTTGCATTAAAATTTTAAAATACAAAAAAATTATGACAATTGATGGGGTTGTAGACACCCTAATGATTAAGAATAATAACAATATTGAAGGTGGTCGCAATGACAATGACAATTATAATAATAGTTATGGTGCTAACAACAATATTGGTAACAATACAAACAAGGAGGCTAAAATGCCCACATAATGACAAATGTTATTGATTATTCATAGTAGAAAAACTATTATCATCAAAATGCTCATCATCAAAACAACTATCTCTTTGAAAACAAGTTCAACCCTTATTGTAGGCCAAAAAGGGATTACGATCTTAAGAAGTATTGTGCCTTTCACAAGACTAAGGGTCATAATATAAAAACTTATTCGGAATTTAACAAGTTCATATGAAGGTTGCTTGAGGATAAAAAATAATTGGGTTCCTATTATCCCTCAAAATTCAAACCTAAGGATTTACCAATATGATTTTTTCGAACATGGGTGAGGAGGCCCAAACAAGAAGACACAAGCAAACCTATCATTAAGGTCCTTAAAGAGATAGGAAATCCCCTATCCATCGAGCCATACTTCTAGAGGTAATTGGAAGCAATATTTGAATCACATTACTCTTCCCTCAAAAGCTCAAATCAATGACGTTGACGTACACTTTAATTCTCCAAACTTGGATCTTATGGACCTAGTTTTATGCTTTGACATATAACAAATACCCTCAAAGAATAAGCTAACAAGAAGAGGAGATCCCACATTATATATCCAAGTGTGGCTTATGATAATTGCATAAAAAAGTAATGATAGATGATGAGGCCATTGTAAATTAGTCCCTTTCTCCTTGTTATAACAAATGGAATAAATGTTTTGTGGCTAAGTTTGACAATGTTCAGGACAAAAACAAAATTTTATGTGACAATTTTTTTAGCTGGGAGGATAAATTTCCGTTGATGATTAAGCCTTGGCATGCTGATTTCAACCATGCTTTTGAAACTTTTAGTAAGATCCCAATTTGGGTTCGGCTGCCTTACCTTCCCCTTCACCTGTGGTTTAACCCCCTTTTGGAGGAAGTGGGTGATGCCCTAGGTGATTTTTTGTTGGTAGATGATGCTACTTCTGACATACTTCATTCCACCTTTGCTCGTATTTTGGTTCAAATGGATGTTTCTAAAGGGCTGCCGACTGAGATTTTAATCAAAAATTCTAAGGGCTCTTGGGTCCAATCTTTGGACTATGAAGGGATTCCCTTTCGTTGTAGAAGATGTTTTAAAATAGGTCACGTTGTTGCACAACGTGGATTTGAGAGAAAAACATCGACTTCATGGTGGAAAGGCGCTTCTCAACAACATTATATGGTTGAGAAGAAAACTGAACAACATAAGAGCTTTTTCGAGGTGGTTGCACCAAAATCATAGGATCGTGAGACATCCCCTCCGGATGTCTCATTTGGTGGGGTTATTGAAGTTGAACATCATGTTGAAACCCCTAAAGATCGTGAGATTGGGTCTCTGAATGCCATTTCTTCTAGTGGCTTCTTTGATTCGTCAATGCCTGCACTAAAGAATAATGATGAAATTTCTGAGGCTGTAGTTGTAGGCATTCATCTTTAGGAAAATAGTGTGTTGGCTTGGCATGGTAAGGCAGTGCAAGTGGAAGAAGGCTAGATTACTGTTAAGGAAAAAAAAGCAAAATTCTCTAGGCCTTCTTTTGACATGACTCTTCGTTCCCACAAGAATAGTTCTAAATGTAAATCTTGACGGGTTTTGTTTGGGTAGGTGTTTGGTTGGTTGCTGGTTTTTTTTTTTGCAACCTTTTTTTGATTGTAAAGGGTTTCTGGTCCCTTCAAAACTTGTTTTTTCCACTATAAAAAACAAATGGAATAAATGGGCTATAGAAAAATGAGTTTCATCATTTGTAGATGCATTGCAAGGTTATGCCAAATTGAAAGCTTTGACAATTAGAAATATCATCCTCTCAGTCACTCTTGAATGGAAGAGATTCACACTTTTCCTATAATCCAAAAAATGAAAATTGTTCCATCCACCTTATTTTAGGAGGTTTGATTTTTACATTTGGGAAAGAGCAATGTTGTGAGTGAGGACCCTACACCCTTTGGTATGGTTAAGTTTGGTAAGGCTAAAAAGGTGGGGATACAATATATTATGAATTGCCTACTAATTAAGTGACGATTGTTATGCTTGCTCTATAAGTTAAGCCCAAAAGGAAGAAGTATTAGAAAAAAGAGAAACAAGAGAATTTTAAGCCCCAAAAGAGGCAAGGTTTCAAGAACATTGTTAGTATCTCAATGCTAGTGATTATATTCCCATTTACTACCCATTTTATTGGAACACATGCTTCCATTAGGATTGCAAATATCCCTATTGGTGGGATAAATGACATTTGCATGGTAAGAAAATCATGACCAAGAGATGTATGAGCTAGAATTTGAATCCTTCTCCCTCCCTAAAAACCTTGGAACCTTCACTTCGATAGGCTAGATGTAGCCTAGAAGCTAGTGTTAGGATTAAGATCCATTTACCTTGCAATCCTATGTAATATTCATGTGTTTCAAATAATTTTGGAATGTGTCCTTGGACACATAGGGTGTAATTGAAAAATTAATTTGTAATTTAGATTTATCAAAATATTGATATTAATTATTACATTCATGAAGAAGGTTGAGTTGGCGGTAGTGGTACAAACTTATTTCTTAAAACTCTCTAAACGTAGGGGTGGAAATTGAATAGTGGAGAATATTGAATATTATTGGTGGGTCCCATATGATTTAGGTGATGATTTTGGATGCCTACCTTGGGATATGGACCATTATGGAGTTACAAGTCAGAGATGCCATCTATTATTAGTAAAAAAGGTTATTTTTGCTACTCATGGTTCTTTGGGAGTTACATTTACTATTATTAGAAGTTCCTCTTTATTTTGGACATGCGATTTTTTTATTTTATTTTACCATGGTTTGATGGTACATCATATTGAAAAATATTTGTGGTATTCCTCTTTCATTTTTCTATAATTGGAGGCATGAGAGTAGTTTATTGAGATTGTTTTATAGGTACATAGGTACCATCAGAGAGTTGTTAGAGTTTAGAGTGTTAGTGTGTAGATGTATCTCTCCTTTGAAGATTAATACATACTCATTCTTTTTCTTGTGTGGACTTTTTTCCTAAAAGGGTTTCTCAACGTAAATCTTTTGTATATGGTTTGTTGATTTATCTCTTATTTGTAATAGTGTAATTTCACTTAATATTTATCATATGGTAATATTTGTTAATTTCACCTTGATAACCAACATTTGGTATTAGAGCTAATAGTTCTACATAAAGAGGGACACCTTTCTATTGAGGATTTGTTTTTATTGTAGTGAGAGATTTTATATTGTGTGGTTTTGCAGATTTAAAGATGGGATTGTAAACCATGGCTTGTACATTCCATATGGACATTGATAAATTTAATGATACCAAATATGATATGTAAAATTTGAGGATGGAAGGTCTCCTTGAAGAAAAAGATTAGTGGTAGGCTATTTCATAAGAAAAGAAGCTATTTGATATGTTTGATGAAGATTGGTCAAAATTAGACAAGGCATGACGAACCATATGATTATGCCTTGCAAATTTTCATCTTGAATGTTTCTAAGAAGGCCACCATGTACACAAGTTGTGGAAGATGATGGGTGATGCACATGAAACTAAAAGCCTTACAAATAAATCAGATATCAAAAGATAGTTATATTCATCGAAATTGAAAGGTGGCGATTCTATTGTAGAACATTTGAATATTTTTAATTTGATTTAAAGCGATCTTGGTTCTATAGATGTTAATTTGTAAGAGGAAGATAAATGAATCTTATTACTTGATACTTCAAAAAATCTAATTGTTGCCATTAGTGATAGTTGTGAATAGCCAAAAAATAAATAAAATATTATTTCTACTCTACTTTCAAAGGAAATGAGAAGAAAATTCATAAATGAAGGCTCAAAAGATAATTTGCATGTATAGGGAAGCTCCAATAAAAAAGGAAGGCCTAAAGGGGATGATAAAGAATGATATATTTAAGTCTAAAGGAAATTATAAACCCCAAAGAAGAGTAGAATAAAGTGTTAGTACTATGGCAAAAGAGGACATGTGAAGAAGAAACCCAAAAATAAGAAAAATAATTTAGATTCTTCCACGAACAACTTATCTAATGATGGTGATAATGATTCTTTATTTATTTCTACTAACAATATAAGTGATGATGGTTCTTCTTATTGATTTAGATTACTCCTACCATATGACTCCTCACAAGTTGTGGTTTTCTACATATACAACTTATGATGGAGGAGAAGTTTTCCTTGGAGACAATAGTACAAAGAGGATTGTTGATAAGGGGAATATAAAATTGTGTTTTAGTGATGGAATGATTAAAACTCTTGATTATTTTTTTCATATTCTAGGTCGTACAAGATATTTTCTTTCTATATCCATGTTAAATAATTTTAGAGTGCATGTGAGATTTGGCAAGTTTGGTTGTAGGTTAGAAAGAGTAGATTTGGTGATTGCTAGAGGATCTCATATTGTGACTCTTTTTAGGCTTAATTCCTCTAGCTTTTTGTAATTCTATCATGTAATTTGAATTGAAAACACATGTATGTTGTGACACCAACATTTGGTCACATAAGTGTAAAAGGTCTTAAGACCATTATTAATAAAAAAAATTATTTAATATTTTTCTATTATTTTGTTGGTAAAAACAATTTATGTGTGCATTTTGTGTTTAGAAAATAGAATAGATCTTCACTTCCTATTGGAAGAAATATAGCTAAGAAATTATTCTAAATCATTTATTTGGATGTGTTTGATCTAGTAGATGTTGGTTCTGTAAGTATTGATAATATGTTAACATTCATTGATGATATCTTTAGATACACCAAAATTTATTTTATTCTTTTTAAATATATTTTTTCCACTAAATTTAAGGAATCTAAAGCCTTAGTAAAAAATCAAACAAATTATAAGATAAGGGTGTTGAGATCTAACAATAGTGGGGAATATTGTTCTAGAGAATTTGATGAATTTTATAATCATACAAGTATTATTCGGTAGAAGAAAGCACCTTATACTCCCCCAAAAAATGGGGTAGGAGAAAGGATGAAATGAACCATAATGGAAAAAGCTAGAAGTATGCTAAGTGCTATGAAGCTAGATTGGTGCTTTTAGGAAGAGGTTGTAAGTACTGCTTGTTACTTGATTAATTGATCTTCTTATTAAGATCTTTTTGATTAAACTCCTTATGAAGTGTGGATAGGTGAAAAATACTTTGATTTTAGATTTAAGGATATTTGGTTGTGAGGCTCATGTTCACATGCCTTAGGAAAAGCGTTCTAAACAAGATTTGCAAGCTCAAAAATGCATTTCATTGATTACGGTGAGAATGATAAATATTATAAGCTTTGGAATCCTCTAAATCAAAAAAATAATTTTTGTGATAGATGTGATTTTCAGGGAGTTTAGAGATTATTTAGGTGAATCATAACCAAATGAAAAAATAATAAAAATATTGCACTTCGAAACAAAAATAGAAAATAAAGAAGATGCACGTGTGGAGTAGGATGAGCACATAGAAGAACAAGAGCCCATTACTCCTACCTTGAGAAGGTCAACATCAAAATAGAAACTAGTTGACATGTATAGCCCACTAGATTTTCATTGTGTATTTTCTTCATGAATTATTAATTATGAACCTAGATCTAGAATAGGGAGGTGCTCTCTTTAGAGGTGTTACCTGCATTTTTGACCTCACAAAAATTTATGATTTTCATGTCAAATGGATAAGCGTCATTGTGTATTGAACCTCTTTCTTAAAAATAATTTGAGTCAACATTCCTTTATCACAATGGTTTTTAGTTTTCCCCATGTCAAATTTCTTATCAAATTGAAGTCATTAATTCACACTTGTAGTCATGAAATGTTGGTGTTTCGTGTCATTCACATAACTTGACCTAAATTAGATGAAACGATTAAATCAAGAGATCCCCCATTTGAGATGAAATAATTTTTTTACAAGGATATTGCTGACTTCATTGAGCAGAGTGTGGTAATATGGATTTTTTAATTTTTTAAAATCCATCAAGCACTTTATAAAAACAATTAAAATGAAAGATTTTGAATGGTTGGAGAAAAATGGATTATCAAGAAAGTTTGTCAATTGATTACAAGTAATGTGGATAATTTTTAATAAAAAATATACTTCCAATTAAAATTTTAAAATTTATTATATTGATTGATTAGAGTCATTGTTATCATAAAGTTTAAATAAAGAGAGTTTCAAGGTTTTATTTTGGATTTCAGAGCTTTCATGAGGTTATGAAAATCCTTAAAAATTATGAAATTTATTTGATTTTAAAATTAAAGTGCTTGTAAAATGTTTTTATTAGTTCTATTACCACTTTCAAAATCCGTGTGGTTCTTAAAATCTTAAAAACTCTCAATGTGCTTTTTCAAAATAAATATTTTGAATGTAGTATGTGGGTGTCAAAATTTAAGTAAGGTTATAAAATCTCTATGATCTCGAGAAGTATTTTAGAACCCAAGTGGGAGCTCAAAACATGTTTTATAACTGTTCATTCTTTTTCTCTTTGCGAAAGCATCACACAAGTTGTTAGGAATCCATCAAAGCAAAATAAAGAAAAGGTTTTTGTCAAATGTTCATACTATAAATAAAGCAAAGTTGTTTCTAAGGATTTTGTAGTAGAGGATATTGGTATTGTGCTTAATGATATTTATATGGATTCACGAATAACATCTGTAAGAGTTGTTGCACTTCATGGTTTATGCATATGATGTCTAGTTTGTGGCTTGATATTGTAATAAGATTTTTGGATTAGAACTATGTTGCAATTTTTACATCAAAATTTTGGATCGTACTCTACGATCCATCATCAGGATGCAATGCAAATAGAGAGGGAGTATGATCCAAAATGCTGATGTAAAAATTGCAACATAGTTCTAATCCAAAAATCCTATTACAATATTGTCATGGATTGTGGAAGTTCTTCATGATTTTAATTGTGACTTGATTTTCTCTAATCTAGACAATCAAAAGAAAAGCTAGGTATGTGATCTTGATATGCTCAATTCTTTGTATACAAACACAACTAAAGTTGTATAGGGTAGCACAAATACAAATAAAGATGATTCACAAGTTTATGATGAGCAATGATTGTTTGGAACATTATTCAAGGAGTCTTCACATTTCACATATTTAAATTTTTTTATGTTAGTTGGGTGGTGTTTTGGTTCACAAATTCTACATCCATATCACCCCCTCTTTTGTAAGGGTACCTATTTCTCTTAGCCTATCAATGGGTTTTCATGATCATCCTTGAAATAGTTTGAGGTAGGGGTCCCCTATCATGTACATAGGTTAAGTATGAGTTTTTTAGGTCCATTTTGTTTGTCTCTTTTATTTTTGTCATGTACCCCTTGCTTTGTTAGTTTTTTGACTTTGTACCCAATGGATTTAAGGAATTTTCCTTGCTAGAGATTCTAGGTTCCTGCTACGTCCACAAGGTCCTTGTCCCAAGTTAGAGCCAACTATTACATTTTTGACATCATGTAATAATTTTTTTCACATCAAATAAATAAGCTTCACTATCTATTGAATCCCTTTGGAAAAGCTCATTTGAGTAAGTAATTCTTGATTGCAATGGTTTTGAGTTTTCCCTCATATCAAAATTTTCATCAAATTGAAGTCATCAATTCACACGTAGTCATGAAATGTTAGTGTTTTATGTCATTCACACAACTTGAACTAAAATAGCCAAAATGATTAAATCAAGAGATTTGTTTAAGATGGAAGAAAATAATTTTATATGGATTTTGGTGACTTTATTGAGCACACTATGGTAAGTTTTTAGGTCAAAAATACTTTTTCGTTTAGGAGATTTTAATTTTTCAAAATTTTGTCAGATAGTTTATGAAAATAAATAAACAAAGGTTTTTGAATGGCTAGAGAAAAATGGATTAATTAGGAAGTTCATAAAGTTATTAGAAGTAATATGGCCATTTTAAGCAAAAATATGCTTCTAATCAAAATTTATAATTTCTTGTGTTGATTAGCAAAAGTCATTGTTATTGTAAAGTTTAAATAAAAGGGAGTTTCAAGGTTTTATTTTAGAATTCAAAGCTTTCACAAGGTAATGAAACTTCTTACAACTCCCAAAATGTATTTGGTTCTAAAATTAAAGTGTTTGTTAGAGGTTTTTAGTGGTTCTATAACCACTTTTGAAACCCGATGTGGTCCTTACAACCTTAAAAACTCTTGATGTGATTTTTTAAGGAAAATATTTTGAATGTAGCATGTGGGTGTTGGAAGTTAAGCGAGGTTTTAAAACATCTATTGGTTCTCAACAAGGTTTTGAGAAACTTGTTGGAGCCCAACACATGTTTTGTAACTTTTTTCATTCTTTTTCTCTACATGAAAGCATGACAGGAGCTGTTAGGACATCCATCAAAGTAAAATAAAGTGAAGGTTTATGTCAGATGTGTACTTTTAGAAATACATTATAAGTGTATTAAAAATATGGAGGAATGAAATAGGCATTAGAGCTATTTGACTAAATGCCTCTAAGTTACCATCTTTTGGTCTCCATGATTAAAAGTATGCACTAAATGAATTTGTTGAAAAAGGCTTCAAAATTTGTAAGAAAATGCTACAATTAAAAAATCTGGAGTCATGGACAAAGCACAAATTGTGTGCCTCAAAGTGTTTCATAGAGATGTCTTCTCATGAAATATAACAATTATAGGATACACACAAGATTTTTTTTAATTAAAAATGGTGATAGAATCTTTCAAGAAATTACAAATGGCAAATGTGAACTTTAGTAATCTATCATCTACACATGACATTCACTAAAATAGGTAGTAGAGCAATGCTTTTTATTATCATAGTTAGAAATAGTTTGGTAGCCATGTATACAAAATGAAAAAATATTGACAAGTTGTTTGAAATCCTTAGCTAACCACCTCATAGAAAAATTATCACCTAGAATAAAATGATTAAATGATATGCATAACATGCATTGGTTAAATGAATTTTAGAAACTTTCAAGCATTGAAAATTCTCTAGGAAAAATATTTGCAGAAATATGGAAGCATAGGTGGGTAAGTGCAAAACGATGGGAGATCAAAAAGTGGCCACTCCACTTTTTGGTCTCAAAAAAGTGAAAATGCAAGCGTATTATAATGAAACGTGCTCATGTTATGTTTTACATTGAAATTTTTTCCTTCTCTTTCTCCTTCTCTACCAATGAAACTATATACATGAATATAAGTTGACTTTTACATATGGACATTTAATTTCTTATACTTTAAATTATATCTCATGTATATAATTTTAAGATGTTTGAGAGTGGTTTCAGATATCTAGGAGTTATAATGCAAATTATAGTTTTTGGAAGATCTTATAATTTTTAAGATAGTCAAATTTAAATAATCAGTAAGTTGTATCATCTTTCTCTCTCTATCTCACTAATTTTTTTATAAGGTGGGAGGGATAGAGGGTAGGAGAGAAAGAGAGGATGGAGATAGGGAGAGGTAGGTAAAGAGAGATAGATAGGTGGAAAGAGGTTGTGTGTGTGTGTGTGAGTGATGGAGGGATAGGTAGGTAGAAGACGGAATCGGATCAGAGCGTCGGATAAACCGATCGGATCAGATCAGGATCGACAAACGGGCACAGAGGATTTTGGAGGTCATAAATTTTGACTTGAACATTCGTTTGGGCTCAAATTTTATAGGGAGATGCGTTATGAGGATTTTTTTGGATTTTTGACTGACCATAACTTTGTTGGATCTTATTTCGACACTCTTTCGAGACCAAAATATTTCATCTGGGCTTGGATTTTTTAGATTTTGTTTTTTTATAAGGAGGTTTTTCCTATCATTGTAGAGTAGAGAGGAATAAGGAAACAATGTGGTTTTGAAGCGTCTTTTTATGGATTTGATTCAATATTAATAAAAATACTATGAATGGTTTGTTTGGTTGCATCAGAGAGAGAAGGATGGATACGTAGAGAGGTAGTTCTTGACTCAAGGGAGAGAGAGTCAAATAAAGGAATGAAGATAGTGAAAGAGAGAGGCCTAGAGTATAAGGGATAAATAATGAGTGAGCTAGAGAGAGAGAAAAATGATACAACTTGTAGATTATTGAAATTTGACCTCTTAATCATTGAAATTTGACGAAGTTTGAAAAATTATAAGATCTTCCAAAAAGTAGAATTTGCATTATAACTCCTCGAGATCCAAAACCACTCTCAAACATCCTAAAACTATATACATGAAATATAACTTAAAGTATAAGAAAGTAAATGTCCATATGTAAATGTCAACTTAAATGTTTATTTCATGTATATAGTTTCACTGATAGAGAAGGAGAAAGAGAAAGAGAGAAAAAAAGAGAGAATTTTTTTCAATGCAAAACATAATGTAAGCGCATTAATACATGCTCACATTTTGTGAAAGCATTCAAATAACGTGCTTGTGTTATAACACGCTTGCGCTTTATCTTGCTTTGGAAATTTCCAAGCCTTTGGCTTGGATTTTCCTTGGGCTTCCAACCCAAAGGCTTGGAGTGACTTTCTAATGTCCAAATACGTGCTTTTGCAAATTATGAAAAATTTGGCATAATCTCAAGCGTGCTCCCCATCAAGTTTGAATGTGTTTCAATATCAAGTCAAAAAGCACTATGATAATGTTAAGCTCTCTCTTAGCTATCTAACCATGTAATTTTTTTCATGTTTTGAGTATGTTAAGGTTTTCATCTTTAATTTCTTTTGTTGGTGTATTTGTTTTTTGTAAAAAACCAATGTTTAGCATTTTTCACTTTATTTTTTAACCGTTCATCAAAATTTCAAATAAATCACATTTTTAGAAACTAGAATCCATTCTACACATATTCAACTTTTTGATTTTCGATCAATTTTCAAATTTTTTAGGGAGGAGCATGCTCAAATTTTTATTTTTAAGGATGTGTCCACATTGAAAATTAGTAAAAAATCATATATTCATTAAAAAAATAGTAGAAAAATCAGGGATAAACTACATGGTGTTAACTAATTTCTCATTGAAGTGATTTTGAAATACTATTTTTTTTAACATTTTAGGGGGGCCACACAAGATGCTATGTTATGTTTTTTTGAAAAAAATAGGACCAATTTGTGTGGACCTCCTTTTTGAGCCCCTTAATCTCTACCATTAAAAAAAAGTAGTTTAGAAAGTAGATTAAGAGCACTGCAACTCTTGTTTTCATTGCATCTTAAAATTTTGAGTGTAACTAGATCTTCAATTTGTCATCCAAAAGTCAGTATTTCCTGATTTCAGGAAAAAAGTGGTCACTTAAGACCCCTTTTTGGTCCCCCATCTTTTTGCACCCACCCAAGTCAAGAACATCAAGTGTTTGACAGAAAGCCTCAAGGTGTCATTATCTCATAGATTAATGACCACGTGTTTTACATAGAACAATTAGTTAAAATGATTTTTTTTTTAAGTGAATGCACTTGGTAGGCATAGAGCCAAATTTCATGACCTCTCTTGCATAGACATGTTTAAAGGAATTGTATGGTCATCTAGTAAAACATAACAAAAGATGAGTCTTTGTTAGATATTATGGTTAAAGAGGCTCTAGTATTCCATATGCATTTATACCTTATGTGGCTCTATGTTATGAACCTGATAGGGAAGGTGTTATGAATGTTTCATTAAATCATCTAAGGGAATTCAACCAAAAGTAGATCCAAGGAGAATTATTTTAGTACAACCACACCAACCTTTCTTGTTTGACTACATTTTATAGTCCTATTTCAAAAGACTTATGAAGTGCAGCTAATGTTAATTTGTAGAATGTTGTTCTTTTTAGAATTGAGGTAAATATGACCACTAGGTAACTTCCAAACACACGTACAAGATTCATATAATATTCACTGTATGGATTATTGCTTGAACATGTTTTAAGGTGAAGAAAATGACTCTATTTCAAGAAAAATAGAATAAGTCTAATCAAAATAAAATTACTATTAATAATTATATTTTAAATAATTAGTTATAAAATAATAGTTATAAATAACTAGAAAGATAATGTAATAAGGATTCAATTTTGGAGTTTAGTTCTTAATAGTTTTTGGGGGAAGGATACTGGGTTTTCTCACCTTGTACATAAGAGAGAGTTCATGAGCTCTTCAATTTTGAGAAAATGAATAAAGAATAGTATGGCTAGCCTATGAGATAGGGCTTATTTTCTTTATGCTATTGATTATTTAGATGTTTAGTTGTAGCCCTTTCTTTGAATACTTTGTCTGTAAGAGACCTGATGTCTCTCAATCCCGTCTATTGACTGTGAATGCGAAATTTTGTTTGTTTTGTTTGTTTTTTTTGAGGTTTTTTGCAGTATAATGAAAGAATACGATTTGAAAGAAATGGAGTACAAATTTAAAGACATAAATTACAAATGCTAAATCAACTAATAGCTAGCAATGGCATTTGAATTTATTCTAATGAGTAAATGGATTACAATGCTGAATAGATAACAAATATCCAAAAAGGCAAGCAAATATAATATTTAAAGAACCTGATTTCTGTTTGCAGCCACGTATAGAAGTCATAGAATGTATGGCCAATTGAAATACAGACTCCTCCCTCCACCAGAAGGTTGTAGATACCTCCAAAGAGCTAGGCGTCCACTGTGGTGAGGTCAGAGTACAAAAAAGCAAGGCATTTTTTGTCCAGAGAAGAAGTACGACCTCTGCTGCAGCAAAGTATGACCTGTACCAACAACTATGAAGTCTGTACCACCTTGAATAATGTGCCAGATGAAGAACTAAACCAGCCGCTCAAGATATCACTTTTCCCCTAACGAATATTGAATCAAACCCTTAAGAATAACTTCACAATAGGCTCTGTAATACTCCTGAATGAAGCTATTCAACTGACAGGCAATAAATTAGCTGATATTTCACAACCTCTGAACTGCAATACACTGAAGATGGCTCATTCTCCAATGCAGTAGAAAACTAAAACCCTTGGCTTCATTCTTTGAAGAAGGAAATGGCTAAAATCGATTCTCATATGCATAAAAAATGAATTTCTTCCAAAGAAAACCTTATATCTCCTCAAGCAAGTTGATTTCCTTCAAAAAGCATCATTCAAATAAACTTTGAATTTCACTTTTAATTTTTCAATAGTTTGGGCGCCCCATTTAATTATAATAATTAATTGAAATATGGCCCCTTCTCCATGATGGTCGACCCCTTCATTAAGTCACTTAAGTTATAACATAAATTTACATTATAACTTTATAATATAAGCTTCAATTAAATTAATATTTATTTTGGAAAATAAATATTAATATCTCCCTCAATATAAGTCCAAATGACAAGCCGTCTGAAGCCGGATGATAAGTGATTGAATCTGCATATGACTAGACCATACTGCTAAAAATAGTAGGGTGCTCCACTGAGTGTCTCTACTTACTAAAAATAGTAAGTCAAGCAAATGATGTCCAGAGGACCCCGAACAAAAGCCAAACTGAATAATTCTGACAACTGAAGCCAAGCCATGCCTCAAGAAGACCCTCTATCCTCCATATTA
>VDFB02277807.1:0-26035 GCA_007258455.2 Sequoia sempervirens
TCAAAAACCTCGTTCATCAAACGATTTTAAATTAAACAACGAAACACATAAAATAAAACAATCCAAATCATGAAAGGGTGAATCGGGGAAGGGCACTACATGTTCTCCTTTACCATGTCTAGCTTCAAAAAAACTCCATATATGTTGGACATTATGTTCCTTGTGAACCTTACTTAACCAATAGAACATCCGAGAATTCTTGAACTATCCCATACAATTATCTAACCATATGAGATGATTTGTTATCTAGATTCCTATTTCTCTTAATTTTTTATAAAATATATTGAAATAGCATTGAACAAACTCTAACAAGTGTAATCGGTTGTCACTCAAATAGAAATGATACTCCCTCAAAAAATTTCTATCATCCTTTGTGCTACCATTTGCATACCTGTATACAATATGAACAAACATAGCCACTTGCACTGAATTGTAATATTGTGATTGGATTTCCTCTTGCAAATAAATAGTATATAATTCCACAAAATCAACCACTAATAGTATAGTTCCAACTGGAAATGTGGTTCTACATGTGTGAAATTTTCCATCAAGCCATTGAGCATGTTGAGAGTGCTTGACATATTTTCGTACAATCTTACTCTTAAATTTTGATATGAATGCATGTACACTAATTTTTTTTATAACTAAATCACAACACTTTCCAATTTTTCCATATTTTAAAGAATACTCAACATTCTTAAGTCTTTTAAGATCCACTGATTATTCTCCAAAAAAATATTTCAACTCTTTCATGCATACAAACTCCTAAGAATGAAGGATTGTCACAACTAGTACATTGTCCAAAAATGCATGAACTTGAATAAAATAATTTCCCATTAGATCTTTCACAAAACAAACCTACTATGAACTACTTGATTGTTTTAGGTGGCATATTAATACCACATTCCTATATAATCATGTTATTATGCAGAGTACAATGTATATATCGAAAAACATCATAATAATAACAAAATTGCACATGTGTTTTACAACAACAAGGGATTTGTTTCTTATTAATTTTCACATACTAAGGTTTACATTTTTTAGAATATATTTGAAGTTTATTCTAATATAACCAGACAACATTGAATCATCACAAAAATTTCTATAAAATTTGGTTTCAGTTGTGTCTAATAGGTGTTTTGGATGAGGATCATGAATTTTGGACCCCACTCTTAATTTCAAAACATCTCTAGTGTTAGATGATACCTTAGTGTTATCATGCCAATATTTTCAACCAAAGATTTAATTTCAATATTCAATTTCATATCAGACCTCGGGAGTCGACCACTAAAACTCCATTGGTTGATTGGATCATTTTCTATACTTTCTCTTCTCTTTGTCGCTCTTACCAATGGTTTAGGATGTATTTTTAGAATTTCACTAATATTTCTTAGCATTCTTTTATTCAAATTTGTTTTATTCACTACAGAAGTTGTTATAGATCATCATGAGTTATTCTTATCTTTAGATCAACTATTCTTTTCAATAGACTCAATGGCAATAGGAACAGTAGCTATAGCATGTTTAATTGATTCATCTTTTCTTCTTGGTTTAATAAAAATGCCTAAATATTTCACTAATTTTCTCATTTTCCACATTCTCATCAATTGCATCATGAGTTGACATTAAAATGATAGTTTTTTAAGATAAAAAATTGTTTGTATAATATATTGGCATGTGTTCTTACTTTTCTCCAAGAAATCTTACTAGTAGAGTTGGGAATTGTATTTGCATTGTAATTAGTTAGTGAGGCTAATGGACGAGATATAGTGTGACAAACTCAAGCTAAGTTGTAGAGAACTATAGTCGCCCCTAGGACATGATTACTTTGTAAGCGAGTTGAACCTTGGTCATTGTCGGTGCAGACGAACAATGATTTCCTTGTTAGATATGTCCATGTTGATATGAGTTGATCTATTGTGACGCATAAAAAAATATATGATCTGTTCTCCCAAATCTGAGTTGCATTCTCTTGTGTTTTTATTTAAAGCATTGTTGTGTTTATAATTCCGCTACATAAATATAATTGTTGGCTCTAAGGAAGAAAGGTGTAGTCTATAGAGTGACTCTGAAACAAAAAATGGTTTTCATTTTCATTTAAAAATAAATAAAATTATTTTCATTTTCAACTTGCCTCTACAAATATAATCAATCTCATCATTATTAAATTGAGCTTGTTGTAAATCTTCTACAATCAAATTTTTCATATCATTCAAGGTGGATTTGAAGACATACTTGGATTTGTGCCTATTATCACATTCTCCATAGCATTGAAAGGTGGTGTTGATTCCCAAATCTGCAAATTGCTAACTCTAAAAGGATTCCAAGATTTATGTTCAAGTTTAACGATGATCTAGCCAACAAACGAAATCAACCAAAATGGTTGGAATTCCCTACTCTTCATGCTCTACTATGCCTAGGTGGGTGCACTTTGATCATTAATGAATGTAAACTCTCCAAGATTAAATGGTGATATTTAAGCAGATTATAAACCTCACACAAATTTAGAGGGCTTGTATAATTACAATCTTTTCAATTTATTCATCCACTCTCAATCTATTTTGCATTGGAATGAAGGTTTGAAATAGATAATCTAAAACTAACTTCCACTCCTACTCCTACTACAAAAAATTAAAATGTATGAATAAGGTTTTGTGAAATATATTTTTTAGAATAGATATGATCAATGCCTTCTTCTTGTTGGGAAATGGAGTCAAGAATGCAAAATTATATTCATTTCATCAAACCTTGTGAATCCATCTTTCAAAACTTTGAAATTCATTTCATCAAGTTTCTTAAATTCCTACAATTACATTGAGATCCCAAAAAATTTCCTATTCTCAACAACAAACTGCTCATGAAATGATGTCTCCACAAAAAACTAAATGATGTAAGGGAAGAAATAACCAAACTAAAATCCAAAGTGAAATGTAGGGGAGATGTATATGGTAGTAGAACCAAGATCATCCCCTATAGTCACAATACCTCTACCAACGATTCTTACCAAAGAACTATTCTATTGTAGGGTTGAAGATTCCATCCATCTCATCTGTAAATAAAGATTTGGATTCATCTACAATGGTGATCCCACAATACTAGTTTACAATTTCCAGGATATCCTATTTTTTGCTGAAATCACATAGTTTTAGAAAATATAATTATTTAAGCCTTGAAAAGTTTCATTTAAAGGATTCTAATTGAAGAGGGTTTGATTGAACCACCTTAGATCAAACCCCCTTAGATAGAACCCCGCTAGTTTTAAACCATACCTATAACGGAGTCTCCTTTACACCTATCAAAATGCTGATAAAAAACCACTTTTGATTTACCTTTTGGGGGATCATATGAATTCATTTAAAATTTATTTTTTGTAAGTATGTAGTCCTTATTATAAGCTTCCCAAAAAGTATAATTTTAAATCAATTTAATTTAATTATTATATTTATTTTTTATTTCTTGTGAATGTAGGTTTTTCACCAAAAATCAAGATCTATGTTCTGCACATGTGAAAAAATAGCAGATTATCAAAAAAAATTGAAAAATATCAATGCACTAGATATTGAAGTCCTTGATCCAACAAAAAAAATTGAATTTTGATACATACAAAAAAGTTATGTTGTATGCAATTTGCTTATGTCTAAATTGTAATTGGTTTGACTTCAAAACTTGATTAAGGAAAAAATATTTAATAAAACACTATGAAACCAAATGAAAGTGCTATATATCGTAGTTACAAATCTAAATTCAAAAAAATTAGAATTTTATCCATCATGGAAAAAATTTTATGTTTTATACGATGATCATCACTCCTTAAAAATGGTGTTTACTGAAAAAAAGAAGTGCAATCTAATTCCAAAAATTTTGAAAAAATATATTTAGAATATATAGACAAAATGTCACAAATCACTAGTTTGCATTATATAATTCCTCATGGTTTAGCCACTATAGGTGTCTGGAAGTGAAGATTTAGTTAGAAAAAATAAGTTCAGTGTCCAGTTTGGCCAAAACTTGTAAACCAGTATTGTGGGATCACCCAAAAACTTATTTGAAAGTGGGAAACAATACTAATTTTCAAGGTTGATCCTTTACTCCAATCTTGAGATAGCACCTCATAGCAAGAAACTACACCTGGGTCCTGAGTATTGCAATCAACCCCAATTTGGTCACTTAAATCTATTAGCTCCAACTCAAATAAGGGATTATTATGGGTTAAATCAACATCCAACATAAATATAGGATTACCAACAATTTGAAATTTTTCTTCAATTCTAAAATTAAATCCATTTTCTTGCCGGTCCAACCTCCAACAATCCAAATGTGCCAAGTCATGCTCCTCCTGGATGCAATCTAACTCCTACATTACCTATTTTTTTCCCTTGGTCCTTTCCCTAAACTGTTGAGCCTCATATAACTAATCACGTTCCTCTAAAATTTCCTATCAGAAACTTCCCAAAGTAAGCTTTGTATTTTTAAGCTTACTAGTGAGCTCACCAAATTCTTCCCTTAGTTATTTAGACATGAATAAGGTCTCATCTGCAAACTTGTTATCCCTATCTCTAACATGTATAATAGGAAAGTAAGCTATTTTGGTTTCTTCCATGGTGTTCTTCATTATTTGTAATCTCATTTTGACTTCTTGGTGCATTTAAAATGATGCTTTCTATATGCATAAGTGCATTGTCCAATCTAGATAAAACTTGCACTTCATTTTTAGAGGACTCTAAAAATTGATTAAAATAAAACCTTCCTCGTGCATGTCAATTTTTTACTAATTATGATGCATTCCAACATTAAAATATTCCTTGTAATTATCACAAACTGCACCATTATTATCCCTAAACTCATAAACCTCTTCTTTTCCAATTTGATGAAAATGTGTAGAAATGGGTTGAGGAATGAAATTAGCAATGCCACTATGTCTTAGCTCATTTTCTAGGATTCTTTATTTTTTATCAAAATCAAGGTTTCTATATATTTTCTCAAAATCAACATCAAGTAATAATAACTTAGATGTGTATTCAATATCATCAACATACTTTTCAGCCTTAGCTTCTTCAATGACATCCTCCCTGCATGTGTCCTCAAAGATGAATCTAAAACAACATTAGAATGAAAGGGAATTTCATCCCAAGATAGATCATCATCATGCTTAGATATTGTGTAGCGCCCTGCGAGTAAGGGTGGTAATGCGATCTGTGTGTGTGTGGTCGTACTTTCGGTTGCCCTGGTTTGATTACGGGTGATGTGGTTCAATGGTGCAGAAATCGATTGGAATGGATTGGGACCCACCGGTGTAGTCGTAATGCACCAATATCCCTTCCTGCACGAATGCATTTTAGAAGACTTTTATATTGCCCTTGAGTTGCTGTGGTGTCTTTGGTGTGAAGTGAATTTGAGTATGTATGCGGAGTATGTGTGTCAAATTTGAAATTATGTGTGTTTTGAATTGATAATTATGTTTCTATTTCTGAAAAGGCCATAAATTATGATCTTGTGACACACATATTGTGGAATTTTGTATTGAGTAATTATGAATAGGAAGTAGCCAGTACATGATATTGTAAAATCATGAAGTTTTACCATAAATGTGTATCTTGGCAATGAATTAGCATGAATGACTGGTGCTAATGTGTTATGTTTCCATCTTATTTTATGATTTTCAGGTAGTCGGCTTCAAATCTTGATGATGAAGGTAATTAATTGGTTATGTTTAACATGTGGATTTAATACTATGGTTGCATCTGATTAGTAATTGTTATTGATGATTGTTTATGATGTATCACTAATTGTAGGGTGTTAGAAGGATGATGTCGTATCACTCATTCATGAGAGGCATACGACACGACAATTCCCTCTACACTAGGTTGATTTGATATATATATGGTGTACACAATGTTTGCTTTTATGCAGGATTGCAGGTAGTAAGCCTCGATTCCACCTGCTCTGGCAGGACTGGGCGAGCCTCATGAAACCCAATGGGAATAATGTGGAAAAATAGAGTTGATATGAAAGTTTCCCCAACCTTGCCATCATCCTTGACAAGGCTGAGTACCTTCAACTTGTAACCTAGTCGGTATGGTTTTTATGTTTCGAAAGTTGTTTTTTTTTTTTTGGGTGTCTTCCATTATTTGATGATGTCGTAATGCTCTTGTTGGAGTCAATGTTGTTTTCAATTGTGTGCATTTTCCTTAGCCTTGCGACTTCCAGGAGTAAGTCGAAGCCAAGGGGAGGATGTAATGCCCCTCCATGATTGTGGCCTTGCGTATTGACATTGTCTAGAGTAATGTGTCTATTGGGTGTCTTTATTTGTTTATTTCGTTGAGGAGGAAAGCATAAGTAATAAATAATAAATAACTTAAAATGCAATGCCTTACCTATTTTTGGGAATTTGCATTTAATGATTTGGTGACTGCCTGCATGGATGAGGGACATGTATTTGAAGGAGAACATGCATTGAATACTCTTTAACAGATTTGTTCTAATTGAATGCGGGGAACTGATTGTTCTGGGGGCAACTGGTCTATTAGGATTTGCATGCAATAGTTTTGCAGTGGCGGTGCACGAGAAAATGTTATCAAGATTATTTTTAAAGGGGGAGATGCGGGAGGATCAGGGGGAGAGGATGCATTGGGTGTTGGATTTTGGGGTTTTTGCATACTTTAGAGTGATGAAAAAGACGGTATCTCTATACAATATAGCTCAAAGCAACTAGAAATGGAGAGGACAGATAGTGGTGCTTAGTCGCACTAACTCAACTGGAAGCATCGAATATGTGTTGGGGGAAAAACACTCCATAGGGGAGGGAAGAATGAGAAGAACAAGGCGATATCAATCATATTGCAGATAGAACTGTTGAGGCTCTTGGTGAATTTGAAGCCATAGTTGGAAATCCGATCTGCGTCTGATTCACAACTATTTTAATCAACTGAATCTAGGTTTTTACTTTTCTAAATCCTCAGATGCTTAGGTTTTTCATAAAATTTGATAACTAATTTTGATTGCAACAAATCTATTTTGTGTATGACTTTGCATTCTTTGAGATACCCAATCTTTAAAGTTTAAACAATGTAATTTCCCTTTGAGAACTGGATTTGTCAGGGTGCTTCTGTAACTGTAAGTCATGGTATCGATTCATCTTGCCTTCCCATCGAATTCTGAGAGATTTCAAAGTTTTTTTTTAACCAAGTCATTTGTGTTCACCATGCAAGGTTTATTTTCCCTGTCATTTACTCTTTTCATAGCCTTTATTGGGTAAATGAGACCAACCTTTGTATTACTCCTCTCAGCCATATGCTCGGATGGGTATCATGCCCTCTATATAAATATTCTAATTTTTTTTTGTATGGGCTACGTACACCCTAATTCATACCTTGTACTCTTAGCCGGTGATGGGTGAACTCAATGTATAGCTAGATTGTGATAGTCCTGTTGTAGTTTTATTTCACCTCCGTGGTTGTTTTTATTCCTCAATGTCACTGGTCCCTCCTTGATTGGATGTGTTGTGAACGCATAGTTATTAAATGTAGTAATCATGGCAAACAATGTGTTAGTAATTCATTTCTTCTCTTGCTTCTTCTTCCATCACACGGTAGATTAGATGTTATCGCATTTGCGTGAAAATTACTTGTTGATAGACTCCTCTTTGAAATTCCCTCTCAAAGGCGCTCCCTCCTAGTAGCGTCCTCCTCATAGAGCCTTGTTTCTTTTTGCTATTCGCTCTCTGTAAATCGAGGTCTTTGCTTTACAGTTTCCTATCCCTTCTTTGTGCAGTCAGTGGTTTATTTATCAGTGCTATCTTTCTACAACATTGTACATTCAATGTAATATTCAATATTAGCTTTTCTTTATTCTTCTTTAGAAAACTTGCATAGAATTTCTTTCTTTTGTATTTTATAATAGGAAGTTTATATATTTAAATAATCTCTCTGATTTCTTTGTCATCATGTCTTAGCTGCGAGATTGAACATATTAGGAAGTTTAAATGTTTAAATAACCTGCTTGATTTTGCTGACAGTCTATTGCAGTTGAAGCACTTGAAAATAATAATAAAAAATACAAGTAGATGGCGATACTTTCAAATTCCAATATTCACTTTCTAATATACTTGGCAACCTGTCACAGTTACAACATTTTGAACTGAGGCATTGTACAGAATTAAATAGCTCCCTGATTCCATTCTCAACCTGTCACGATAGCAGCTTTAGAACATGGTGGAGTGTATAGAATTAAATAGCTTTCGTGATTCCATTGTCAATCTTTCTCAGTTGCGAAACATAATCATATCAGGAAGTTCAAAGATAAAATTTATCTTCTTGACTTAGTGGACAATTTATCACAGCTGCAACATTCGAACTTAGAAGGGAGTGGATATATAAATAGCTCTCTGAATCCTTTCGTAGTCTATCATAGTGGTAGTATTTGAATGTGTTAAGGCGTACAGATTTCTATAACCTCCCTGTTACATTGGAACCCTCACCAATGCCGCATTTGAACATAGAGGGCCATAAAGGTTTAGGATGTTATTTATCAAAGCATCCAACTCTTTATTTCACCTACTGTATTGATTAACTTATGTGAATCTACTTTGGGTTAAGAAAAATTCACTCTAATTCTATTAGAAAATAGTTGATCTGAGGATGGAAAATTAGTCTATATCAATAATCTGTAAACCATCAAAAATGAGAATAAATCTATTCTCATACTTCTTTGCTTTTAGTGAAGTTGCTTAACTTTGAAATTGATACTGGATTGTTTTCGGATTGGGATGAACATGCATGGTTGTTTCTAATTATTATATCTTAAATATTTGTATATCAAAAGATAGTTGCAGAGCGGAAAATTTTCCATGCTTCCTCATATTAGAAACTAGATAGAGTTGCTTTCATCCTAACACAGTTCTTAAACCTCTATCCTCTTATATTAAAATATAATTAGATACTAATAATAATTAAAGATCTTTGAACAAATAAATGCTCATCATTTTTATAAGTTAAGACCTATAACTGTATTAATATGTGATCTAGGCTTAGGCTCCTATTAGAAAATCCCATTAGTTGCTGAGTCCAAGTAAGTCTAGATAATCAAATACTCTCTCAATGGCTAGATAATCACTATATGTTTGCTTATTGTTAAAATTTGGAAATGAGGATATAGGTGGTTTTCTTCTTGGCTTATAGAAGAAATTAGTGTTATCTAGTTAGTAAATGATGAAACAAAATATAGGTGAATCTTGTCGTGTAGTTAGTAATGTAGTTTTGTAAAAATAGATAAGGTGGGTCGATTAAGAATTTGTCAATATTTTATAGTACCTTGTTAATTGTTTTGTGAATTGATCATTTGGAATAATGACATTGTTGTTGTAATTTATTATTAACCTTTTTTATTTCCGTGTTAGTGATGAATGTGTTGATATTAAGATAATTATAAAATATTTGAAAGTTGTTGATGGTATTTTTAAGTGTTGTTTTCCACATTTTCTCTAATAGTTGAATTGTAAATTGGAGTAGTAGATATCATAGTGAATTATGTGTTATTGTGAATATGGCTTATAAAGTGAAGTCATTCTCTTATGTGGTTGGTTGTGTGGTAGTATTGATGTTTATTTATGGATTTGTTTCCGAATGCTTGGTTACTATGAGCTGGGTTTAATAGTGTTTGCTTTGGTTGCATGTTGGATGGGTTCCCTTTGGTGAATTATGTGGGTAGTTTTTGGAATTGAGGTTGTTTTGAATTGATATTGAGGTGAATTACGTAACTTGAGTTGTGCAAGTAATATTGCTTTGATTTTGAGTTTGATGCTGATTTTGAGATCAAGTTTTGTTGTCACCTTTTTGGGAAACCCTTGTTTTAGTGATTTATCAGTCTTCCAGAGAAAGGGAAAGAAAGGTGTTGCTTTATTATTGGCCTTCACTTTTGGTTCTTTGTGAGCTATTGCTCGTATGATTTATTTGATGATTGGGTTTAGCCTTGCACTTGAAAATAGTTTCATTATGAGGATTTTGTGTAGGATGGTGTATGCCTTGCTTAATGCAATTTATCTTGTGGCTTTATATGTTGTGCATGGGAGCTTACCCTGATAGTATCTTTTGAGTTTTGTTGTTCATAAGGGGAGTGGCTTTCAATGGGGGCCGAGACCTGGAAGAGGTCCCAGGGTAACTCATTGGAAGTTTATTAATCAAGTGAAAACATTAATATTTAATTAGGGGTTTTGGATAGAAACACACATTAACAAGATATAAGTAAATGCCTCACTCATGGCTGAAGTGCTTGTATGGGCTTGAGATGAGTTGAGAAGGCCTAGAATGGAAAAACCATTTTATTGTCCTTATGAAAGATAATCGATGCCGCATTGGATTGCATGTGGGGTTGGGTTTCGTAAGAGGTCACCAGGGTAACCCAAGTTGGGGGCCGGGGCCTAGGAAGATTCGCCAGGGTATCCCATGCAACATTGCGATGACACTCTTCCTTTAACAACCATGTATGTTTTGTATTCCTTCTATGTTATTCTTGGGCCTCTGGAAGCACATGTTGGCATATGTATGTTGATGCTTTATTGGTAATTCCTTATGTTGGGAACATCTTGTGTTGGTTATATCTTGTGCTGGAGATTGCTTATGTTATTGTGGTTCTTGTTGTGAAGTTTGTATCCTTGTTCTGTATGATGGTTATCGTTGGGGTCCTTCTTGTCATCTCTTAGCATGGGGGGGTGGGCCTTAGGGTCCACGTGGTTGGGTGGAACGTGCTATGCACCCCATTGGGTCCCCAGTCATCGATCGAGAAGTGCGAAATTGTACCTTGCAGTGACTCCTGAGTTGTACCAGAGTTGGATCCAGTATTGCAGCTTTGTACTCCTTCATTTCAAATGTATCATTCCATTTTATTGTATCTTCCCCATTCATGTTGGGAAGTGGCATTGTAATATTGTAATCCTTGATTAATGTGTTGTCCATGTTCATGTTATCTTATGGTTACTGGTGTATACTTACCTTTCATGTGATGTAATAATGTTGTTGTGAAAATTAATGCAGTCATGTAAACCCGAGGGATTTGTTATATGTAGTTCATGTTTAGTTTCATTTCATGTGATATATGATTATTATGATGTATGTTAGTACTTTTAAAAAAAATTGGTGCCATAAATGTTAGATGTATTGTGTCCTTTGGGCGCTTGGCGGGGCATTACATATTGACACACCTAGATCCCAGGTGAAAGTGGGTTGATTTCTTTGATCAACATATAAGTAGTCATTGTGCTCCCCATGAGTGGTAGCCTCTTTGGAAGTGTCATTCTTCATCTTTCTAGGACTAAAATATTCATCAAATTATTTTTCCATAGGATTATTTTGGAAGACAAAGTCAAAGCCACCTATAATCTCATTAATGAAATGATATTTAAGTGAGCATTGAAAAATAAACTGGAGATATCATCACCTTTTCCTCTTTCATGTTCAACTTCTGAAAGAACCTTAGAGAACCCATAATCAGTTTTAACTCCACAAAATACATCAAGGTTGATAGTCTTAGAGTTTTCATCAAATGAATCCAAATTAGCATTCAAGGCTTCCATTTTTTCTTCTCATAATTCTGATTGTTCTTCATGCTACACCACCACCATTTCTTCCATATTTTGAATTTGTTTCTTAGGTTTTTCTATCACTATCTTTGGTTCTTCATGTATCACATTATCTGTAGCAATTTCGTACATGAATAAAGAATCATCCCAAGACTTTTTCACACTGTTGGCAAGAGACACTGCAAATATTTTTTGTTGTTTTGATTGATGGAAACCCTAGTCAGCTATATGGTCTGCACATCATCATTTGATCATACTGGCAGACAAATTGAAGATAGTTAAGTTAGAATAGAGAATCCGGCAAAATTGTGTTCTTCGATTCATATGCAATATTTTGTTATCACTTTGAGTTGTGGTTCTTAGGGGAGTTTTTTTGGTGGATGATCTATTTTATCCTTGAATCTTAGAGCCTCTTATTGATTTGTGTGCAAGTTAGAAGATCCGGTTAATTAATTTTATGCTCATCAGTGCAAGAAGGCCAGCTTGGTGGATGTAGCGTATTGCAGATATTCAAGGAGTAATTTTTAAAGTGTTTTTGTGTTTGAGAATTTTTATTTGGGTCCTCACTATGTTGAGGCCAACTTTGGTGGATGCGCATTGAATGTTATTCATGATTTTAGCTGACAGTTTGTAAATATTTTCTATTTTATTGAAGCCGACATGTAGCGATTAAATCTTTAATCACGATATATATAAGTGATCAATTATATAATTTTGATGTGTGTATAATGTGAGTTGATGTGTGTTGCAAATGTTAGAAGGATTGTAGAGTTATTATGCACAATTTCACTTGTGCAATAAGGGATTTGTGATGCGAGTTGAAGCATAATAGAGCAGAAGAGAAAAATATGATAGAAGGTCAAGAATTCAATTTATGAGCTTAACCAGAACTATTCTTAAGGATTTGTAGATACTATTTCATAGTTCACCACTCCAGTTGTCTTTTGACATTGATTGTAAGGCAGTGAGCCTTTCTATTTTTGAGCAGTGAGCTCTAGGCAGTGTGCCTGAATGCAAGTGCATTCCTATTTTGTAAACCTTCTCTTTTAGTATACTCAGATAATATTGTGGATTGACCTCCACCGTGGTTTTTCCCCTAACAGGGTTTCCATGTAAAAATTCCTTTTTTTATGGTGTTGTGGTTATTTTTCTTATGTTCATGCATCTTTCTTTTGGTTGAATGTTATCAGCACTTTAAACATCAAATTAATAAAGTTAAAAATTGCAAAACACTGATTCACCCCCCCTCTCAGTGTTCCTTGATTCCAACACACACATTCATCATTCTTCAAAACACTCACTGCATTAGGCTCTCTTGCTATAAATTCTTCTACAATTATTTTTTCTTTTTCACCCTTTTGTTCAAATTTATCAATCAAAATTTAATAAAATTCTTCAAAAGAATATACTCGAATGTGGACTTGGGTGTTCATACCTTGGTACCATCAATAAAGAGAAACTCCTTCAAGGTGTAGGATTGGATAATGAATGGAAAATTTCTCCTCCATGGAACTAGAATAGTAGTAGTCATGCATCTCATACAACCAATCTCTAACTGAGATCTTGTCTGATCCATCAAAAGTGGGAGCTGAAGATTTTGTGACTTTGTTCCTAAGATTTCTTCCATTGAAATTTGAATTTTGTCTAGGACCCTTGATGGCCCTAATTCTCTACAATTGAGTGATATAATCACTGCATGGGACTGCATTTCTAAATCCTTCATCTTGTTTAATATATGTTTCTCTAATGGTTGCTAGATCTCTGGCCAATTCTTCCATGTGATCACCCATCTTTTAGCTCCTCTTTTCTTTTGCAAAATATGATCAAACCTCGTGTTGGAAAGATAATGACTCTGATACCGTTGTAATGTCCCTTTCTAAAAATAATATCAATTTTTTGTAATTAAATAATATTTCACAAAGATTGGTCAATTTGCAACAGTAGAAATCGAGTATGAAATAAACTTTATCAAATTGCGTAAATATAACTCAAGAAATTACCAAAAATCCATATGATACATATTACTATTATTATCATGAAAATTACATCATATTTCTATCACCAACACCAAATAACAGTGAACTACATCTGTAGCAAATTATAATGGAAAATCCTAAAACTGGAAGCAAATACATGCACCAAATTGAAAAGAAAACCCTCAACACAAGCCAAATTGAAATATACTATTATGAGCAACAATATATAGAATGGATAATATTTCATATACTAATATTTTCTACAACCTATAGTAAAACCAAAATCTGAAACCACAACACACTTCTACACTTGTAAACCCTTGCAAGCAACTGGAGGATAAGGCTCTAACTAAATCTTTCTAGCACACTAGCAATATCTAGATGAAATTTATCTTGGAGACCCTTAGAACCACTTTCTTTAAGCCTCAATATCCTTGGTTTACCATTCTTGGACATTATCCTTCCTTGGTTCCTCAACCTTAGAAGAAATATCACAAATTGTGAAAATAACATGCATAGAATGAATGAGTGAAAAATATATATTTTTTCTTTAATGCAAACCACATGCAAAAGGAAAAAGTTGGGCATGCAAAACTCCACACCAAAATAGAAAGAATATTGCATGTCGTGATTTGTAACTCCTTTTTCCCAATTGACCTCAATGAAATCAGTTGTTTCCCCAAAATATTTTCTTTTATGACAAATATTGTCATAAACAATTGAAAGGTTAAAAATTGTAGCTCTATGCTTGAGAGATATAAATAATTTCCTACACATCTCATTCAAGGAAACCATAGAGATCTCAATACAAGGATAGAATGAGGGAAAGAGATTTGAAATAAGGGTGTCCTATGGGTGTGATTAAAGATGAAATGGGCGTTCACCACCAAGAAAAGGCTTGGAAAGAAAGAAATGAATACAATGTGTAAATCTAGTTATGAAACCTAGAGAATTAAGAACCTGAAATCAGACCGATAAAAGAGAATGAAACAAAAAGGTACCTAGAAGAAAGATGTGATCAAAACAAGCTCTGAAACCATGAAATTTTGACCTTTGATGCTCACTAGGACTCATACACCATACTGGCTGATTTAGTCCCAGTATAGGGTTTATGGGCAGGGTCTAGAACCTCCTAATGACTATTCTAGATTTATTGAAGATTGGAAAAAAAGCAGTACTGGGACTCATATGCCCTGACTGTTGCAAAGTGTCTCATTTTGTCACAAAGTGTCCTAGGAGTATAATTTTGAAGAAAAAATTTGTGAGCCTCTAAAGATGGATCAAATAAGTACTTTCCCATTAATTCCATGCAAATAGGTTGGATATTTTGCTCTAGATCCGAGCTTCCATGAGAATTGACAACTTTTTCAACTTTGTCATTTTGGCACTTCGGAAGGATTCAAATCCACTTTCTCTTCAACCTATACACCTGCAATCGCACAAAGAGAGAGAGAAAGTGTTTTTTTGTTAGGAAATGGGAGTTTACCTTGGTCAAACCTCATTTTGGTAATTAAACCTTATGATGAAACAATGAAACATGAATAATGATACCTTGAATGATGTCTTGAAATGTAAATAAGAAATCTAACATGAAGTGGCCATGTAGAATGTAGATCTTGATCATGAATAGAGGTAGAATAATGCTTAATATTGGATCTTGAATGCTACATCACAACACTAGATCAACAACATGCTTGATGCATTATGCCTTTGACATGATAATAGATCTTGAATTGCTACAACAAATGATGAAGAAATCTACCTTTGAATGCTTTATAAATTCTCTTGAATGCTCTTGTGAACTCTGGTAATCATAAACTTGCTATTATGAATGCTCTCTTGAAAATCTTAGGAGAAAATGAGTGAAATAACCTTGTATTTATACTTGTTTATTCCAAGTTTCCTGAAATTGCAACACTACAAACCGAGATTAGATCTAGGAAGATGAAATCCCATCAAAAATTGAATTTAAATTAGGTCTTGATTAGAGTGGGACTCATACACCCAAGGCAGCGTATGAGTCCTAGTGGCTCAAAATTGGGGCACAAACTCCAAGACAAGTCCTATTTAAGGTGAAATTCAAAATCATGTCCCAAGACCTAGGTGGGACACATATACCCAAGGTGGCATATTAGTCCCAGACCACTAAATCTAGAAAAAAATGACCCAAAACACTAAATTATGATTGGTTATTTGATATGTGTCGAGATTATCTCTGGAAAAATGCATTTAATAAGGCTTATGGATGCAAAACTGGGCCAATTAAGGCATAGATAAGCCCAATTAATTAGTAAAACCCTAGATTAGTGTGAAAGTGTTAGGATACACTTTACAACACCCTAAATGAGGCACCATTAAGTCCATTTATTTTTGAAAGGACCCTAAACTTAATGTGAAGGTGTAAATAAATACACTTTACAACACTAAATTAAGGAAAAATTAGGTCTATTTAGCTTAAAAGGGCCCTAAACCTAATGTGAATGTGTAAAACACAATTACAACACTAGATCAAGGTGATATTAGGTTCATTTTAATGTCAATCATTCCCAAATTAAGTGTGAAAATGTAAAGGACGACATTTTTCGTCACTATAGCAATTAAATGTGCTTTTTTTTAGCCATATGAGGATGAGGCTACCTAACCCCTTGCCCCCACTTAGTGCAAGACAAGGATGAGACGAGGTGATTGATGAGGAACATGAAAATCAATATTAATTAGAGGAACTAGGTTCTTCAACACAAGGAAGAGCACCACACTCCTTAATATGTTGAATTTTGTTACCCAAAGGCTTACATTCATTAGTAAAATGACCATGAATTCTATGATATGCACAAAATGAATTCTTGTAGTAAAATTTCTTTCATTTTCTTGGAGGGAGAGATATCAAATGATCTTGGAGGAGTCTCGACAAGATACCCTCTTGATGAATGGTAGAAGGCATTCCTTTATTTTTCGACAAAGATAACCCTTGCTTAGTATTAGGTATCATACTTACACAAGACTCTTTAGATTGCAAAAATTTGTACTCTCCTTTACAGGAGGGTGTAAAATATATCAAATTCCAATCATTAGTGTTTTGCATGATGACATTGATAGTAAGCAAATATTTCTTTGTTTCTTTCATTTGTTGCAAAGGATAATAATCAAGACCACTAGTGTCTATGAATTCAGGATGCACTAATGTTAAAGTTGGCTTAGAGGAATCTTTTGTAAGAGTGATAATATTGAGTGAAGGCTTGTTTGTTTCATTCGAGGGACAATAACCAAGACCATTAGTTGTTCCTTGTTTGTTAGGATCTATAGGGACACAGATACCTTATTCTCTAGGGTAAAAGTACAAAGTTGTGTTACACTTTTAGCCAACTTATCAGCACAAGTGAATTTAAGTATTTCTAACTAAAAATATATTTTGGTCAAACATATGATATTATAAGATTCATTCTAGCTAAGTTAGATATATCCACAACTTTTCCAACTAAAATTGTTGGCTAAATGCATGTGTAGCACCACTTTGAGGCCAATTTACTAAAAAAATAGATTTATTTGAAAAAAATGATGTTTTAACAATTTCTACTCATGTAAATAACATTTTTTTTTAAATATAAAAATACCCTTTTGCAGATCCATGAGTCTAGTTTTCAAAAATGTATATATTAATAATTAAATTATTATTATTATTTTTATTTTTATTTTTACTAAAATTAGGTTGATTACCATTACAAGGCAAAATAGTAAAAATTATTTTAAAATTTTGAAAAAAATATGATGCACTAGATAAAAGAATCTTTATCAAGAGGGTATAATTTTTTTTCATTTGAGATAAATAGATAATATGAAAGTTGGCATCGAATGAAAACAACTATGTTTTAATACATGCACATTTTAATATTTATTTAAAAATATTATATATTTATCAAAATTGGAAAAAGAATATATCCATGCACTGAAATTTCAAGTTTAAAATACACACAAAAAACTTGAATGAGAAAAAATAAAAATTACTATATAAAGGTTGACATATCATGTGACTTCATTTTTCAACATTTTTTCAGTAACTAAATTATAGTGTCAATTTATCAAAAACTATATTCAAATAATTTTTAATTTTTTTTTAAAAAACACAAGCATAAAAGATACCAAAAAATAAATATTTCATTAGTTTACATCATTTCAAAATTAAAAACATATATGTCACCTTTTAGTGATTCAAGTTTAAAAGTTGGATCAGTGTTGGTCATTTCCTTTAAAAAGTGTGACACAGCTTTGTGCTTTTACCCTCTATCGCCACATCCTTTTCCACTATGCCCAAGTTATTTCATAACTTCGTAGCCTTTCCATAAAGCTTTTTCACTTCTTTTGAACTCGGTGGTTTTTCATAATTAAGTTCATCAAATTTTGTCATATAATTTGGTTCTTCCTCTAAAGTGTTTGAGGTGGATGTGTTCAAGGGGTCTTCTGAATTTTGTGTTGACATTATCGCTTTATATTTTCCCTTTTTAGACTCTTTGTTTATGATCTTGTATTCACCCATGAATGTAGGTACGAAATCAAAGGAACTCAAAGAATCTTCCAATAACTTTGTGACTTCCTCAATATTTTTTCCTGTCTTTCTGTTGCTTGGGTTCTACTTGTGTTGTTGGTGTAAATGTTTTCAAAGGATTCTCCTTTCCTTTCTTAATGTTTAGACAACTATTTGGTTTAGGGTTGGCTTCGAGTGTGTAAAATTTGTTGTTGTAGACATACTTCATTTCACAATGAAGAGTTCAAGGTATTAGGGTGTGTGCAAGAAGTTGAGTCCACTTTTTGGCCAAAAAGTGGAAGTGTTTTATCTGATTTTCAGCATTTGACACATTTGACCTTAAAATTTGAAGCACTTAGAGATGAAATCTTTAAAAAATTCAATAATCATAAAATGTAGTGCTCGGAGTATAGTTTCCAAATATGTAATTTATTTCAATACCCGGATTGTACAAATTGAGTTTTAATAGGCATTTCTAAAAACCACTATTTAAAAGTCCTTTTTTTTTACCATACCATGCACGTGTACGACATCCATATTTTGACTTAAATTATCATATTTTTGTAAATCCTTTTGGGATAAGTTTTAAGACTCACTGAAGCTTGTTCTTGATATTTTTTTGTATTTTTTTATTGAATATTTTTTTTGTTAAATTTTTATTAGGCAGATTTGTTGTTTTGAAAATCTTCGTATCGACATGCATAAGATGACCTAAACTTATCATTTTTGATTTTTTTTTTTTAAATTGAAAAAATTGTTGAAGTTTGTTCTCGTGCAATCCGTTTGTCAAAATGTTATGTTGATCAAAAGTTATTAAAATAGTAAAAAACTCTAATATTGAAATTTTATGGACCAATTTTATTAGAAATTAATTGAAAAATAGAAAAAATAATCCAATTGCAAAACAAATTACATATTTAGAATCTGCATTATTTCATTTAAATTGGGTTTTAATTTCGTTATAAAATTTTGCAAAAAAGGTCGTCAACCATATGTCCAAAGTTGGTATTTTTCTTTGACATTGTTAGGACCTTCAACTTGCAAGTCAAACCAGGTTGAAGGTTGAGGTTCGGACTTCCAATGCTTTTCCCGAACCAAAAACCTAAGCAAAAACCCGACCACAATGCAAAAGGCAATTCAAATTTAAAAAAATGGGCTCCCACTTATAAAACGGGATCCCATTTATTCATAAACGGGATCCCCTTTACTAATCGAGATCTCGTTATGTTTGAACTACATTCCGACCATTGTCAGCGTAACGGGATCCCGTTTCATAAACGGGATCCCGTTCACTAAGCAACGGCTCCGACTTTCGAAGCTGGTGAACGGGATCCCGATTATGAAACGGGATCCCGCTTATTAATAAACGAGATCCCGTTTTATAATCAGGATCCTGATTCATTTGAAGCGGGATCCCGTGTTATTAACGGGATCATGTTTATATGATTTAAATTCACTGTGCACAACTTTTCTGAAGTCTGCAACTTGCATGTACGGCCGAGAGCACTAAAAATGAATGATTTTTCATAAGCTATTGTATTTACAGGTCAGAACTTAATTTTTAAAGTGGAATTGTGGTATTTTTTACTTGTTTTGACGAACACAATAGGAAGAATTTTGTCTTAATAGGTATTCAACTTCCAATTTGGATTGAATATTTTGAAGAATTTCACTATTAACTTTCATTTGTACTTGAGAATTTTATAATCATGGGAGATAAAGCTCGTAATAAAAGAAGGAAGACATTGACTCCTCAAGAAGTTGTAGCCAAATAGGGAAAAAGAGAGACAAAGACAAAGAGAAAGAAGAATGAGAATGAAATCAATGAATGATGGTGGAGCAACCAATTCAACAACTATTGAAGATGAAAACATTGAGGATACCATGGTTGTCGATGAAGTTAATTTGCAAGGAGTCGGTTTGGAGAAGAATATGATTATACAAACAAGTCCTACTATGTCTTCAAATCCCTCTTTGAATGCTATGGAGAATGTTTCAATATACATAAATCCAGGTACGTCTTCAAATCCACATGTTAGTGAAATGGTAAATTTGTATGTAGAAGTTTTACAAGATGTTGGACTTAATGATGTTGACATTGACTATATTCAGATAGATGAACCTTTTAGAGAATTTGTTGAAAACGAAAAAAGAAAAATCTTTTGTTGCAAGTGAAAATCAAAATGATCATTTTCTTACCTGTATTGTAAATGAAAATGAAAATGAAGGTGAAAATGAAAATGAAAATGAAATGAAATGAAATGAGATGAAAGTAGAAATAGTAGGAAATGAAATGAAAATGAAAATGAGATGAAAATGAGATGAAAGTGATAGACATGAAATGGTTGAAAATGAAGATGAGAATGTAAATGAAAATGAAAATAAGTAGAAAATGAAATAGTTTTGTTGATGAAAATGAAGATGAAGTTGAAAATCTAGAATATGATGTTGAGTTTAATGAAAATACTTTTTTTAAAATTGAAAGTGGTGTTTTTAATAATCTTCCTGGTCAAATTTCTTGGAGGGAAATAAGAACACATGCAATTAGAATATACAAAAAAATATTTTATCGTAAAATTGCATTTTCAGTAATAATTAATGATACGGTGATGAGAATGCAAAAATGCTGAGAAAGTAATAGATAGGTTAGTCTTTATGTTAAACAAAAGAAAAGATCAATCATTAAAACATACTGTATCTCTTTATTTGCTAGTGCCATTCAATCTATTGGGAAAAATAGTTGATCTAAAGATAAAACGCAGCAAGAAGAGCTATAACTACTACTATAGTTAATAAAGCAACTTTGAATAAAATAATGGTAAGCAATATTAGTGAAGTTTTAAAAATACATCCTAAAACATTGCTAAGAAAGGCAAAAAAAAGAGAAAGTATAGAAAATGATCATATCAGCCAATGTTGGAGTTTTAATTGGAGACATTACAGGAGTCGATATAAAATTCAGATGTTGAAATTAAATCTTTGATGAAAAATATTGGCATGTGATATTACTAAGGTTGCATCTAATGCTAGAGATGTTTTAAAATTAAGGGTGGGGTCCAAAGTTCGCGATCTCACCCAAAACACCTATTAATTATACAAGCTGAATTTTATAGAAAATTTTATGGCGATTGGTGTTACGGTAATATTGAAATAAGTCAAAGGTCTTTTGAAAAATGTAAACCCTGGTATGTAAAAATTAATAAACAACGAATATCTTGTTGTTGTAAAATACATGTTCAATTTCGTTATTTTTATGATGTTTTTCGATATATACATTGTACCTTGCATACTAACATGATTAGACAGGATTGTGGTATTGATATGCCACCTAAAGCAATAAGAGAGTTTATTTCAGGTTTGTTTTGTGAAAAATCTAATGATAAATTATTTTATTTAAGTTCTTGTATTTCTGGACAATGCATTAACTATGGAAATCTTTCACTTTTAAGAATTTGTTTGCATGAAAGTGTTGATCATGATTTTGGACAACAATTAGTAGATGTCAAAAGATTTAGGAATGTTCGGTATTCTTTAAAAGATGGAAAAATAGGAAAGCGTTGTGATTTAGTTACAGAAAAATTTAGTGTGCATGCATTTATGAGTGAATTTAATAATAAATTGTACCAAAATATGTCATGCACTCTAAGTATCTTTCGATATGTGATGGCCAATTTCACGCATGTAGAAACACATTTCCAATCGGTACTACACTTTCAGTGGTTGATTTTGCAAAAAATTATACTCTAGCTCCGTAAGAGGAAATTCAATCACAGTATTATAATTAAGTGCAAGTAGCTATGTTTTTCCATATTGTTTATAGATATGTAGATGATAGCACTGAGGATGATAGAAATTTTTTGAGGGAGTATCATTTTTATTTGAGTGACAATAGGTTACCTCATAAGAGTTCATTCAATATTGTTTTAGTATATTTTATAAAAATTTAAGAGAAGAGAATCCATATGAAAGAACACCTCCTTATGAGTCGAGATAATTGTCTGGCGGTTCAAAATGCTAGAATATTTTATTGGTTAAGTAGGGTTCACAAGGAACTTAATGTCCAACATATATAGGTTTTGAAACTTGGCATGGTAAAGAAAGAACATGATAGACTAGTCGTGTGTCAAAAGAATTCTTGCTAGAACAATTAAATTTGAGGATTGATAAAATTTAAAAATGCACATGAGATTGTGGATTGGTGTAATAGAATATTATCTACACTTGGTTCAAGTGATTACTCTACAGTTCATTGATTCTTTTGGTTGGTGGATGAAGAGAACATTGTATCTAGAGTTGATTATGAGACAATTAGTGGATCTACTAAATGGCATTCATTTAAGTGCGGCCAGCCAAACACATGGACTATTTGGACAAGGGAGCTTGCATGGTTTTTCCAGTTTTGTATCTCAAGAGATTGGGAAGAATGTGAAAATACAAAATGGGTTGAATAGTGGGAGCAAAGATTGTTGACACCTATAAAAGCACATAATCAATATGAAAAAACTATTGAAGAAAATGATCAATTGTTTGCATCTGAATTATGACCATGTTTCGGACCTTGTACAAGGAAAGGTAATTTTAATTCAATTTATTTTATTTATTTCCTTGCTATTAAATTTATTTTGTAATACTAAATTATTTATATGGATATACATAAGTTATTAAATAATTTTATTGGCGAGGACATGTGTATGTTATTGCACAGGGGAATGAAGAGCAAACAGAATATTGGTTGGCTCGTTGTGTGGAAAGTAAACATAAGTTGATAACACCTCGAGAAGATGATGATGGCTTTCATTATCCAACAGGTACGGTGATCCCCTTAAGACACCTCCTTAAGCAAATTTCAAATGATAACAATTTTTAGATCCCCTTAAGCAATTTTTTAGAACAAGTCTTTGATCCCCTTAAGAAAATTTTGAGAACTTATTTGATGATGGTTTTTTAACATGTTTTCCAATAGGATCGGTGGTGGTTGTTGGCACTTGGCTACGAAAATACTTGAGAAGAAAGAATGGTCTACTTGCATTCGAAGACTATGAAACACATAAAAAGATTATGCATTATTCACATTTGGTGGTGGCAACAAATATAAAACTAGAGCGGTATCGAGGAAGACCTTCAAAAAAATTGCTATGGTCAATTTCTATGGAAGAGCATGAGGCAATCATAGATGCATTGCAAAAAAGAGAGGATGCAGATGGTACAATGGAATAAGTAAATACAGGTAAATATAGTTTTAGTTTTATTTCAAGTCCTTTTAAATACATTAAATACATGTTTCAACATTGGTCAAGTGTGTTATTAGTTGAAATTGATTTAAATTGTCCTTTTATACATCCTTAAGGCATAATCACAAAAAGGATCTAGTCCATGCAGATTCAACCTAGACAACATGGAATACTTGGTAAAAATAGGTAATTATTAGTTAAATTATATTTAAATACATGTTTTGATTACATATTGATATTGCTTGGACATTAATAGTTAAAATTGATATATTGTCATTTTTTGTATCCTAGAGCCATCATTGCATTCATCTCATACTTTGAAAAAAAAAGGAGAGGATGTTTGGATTCAACCTACAAACATGTGTGGAATACTTTTAAATGTAGGTACTTGAGTTCTGTACATATAGATAATTTTATATAAATTAAAATATGTATGTTTTGATGATTTCATTGATATTGCTTGTACCTTTTTGATATCAGGTGGTGTGAATATACTACATTCTAATATGAGTTTGAGATGTTCTTGAGATGGCATATCCAAATTTTATATAGCTTATTGTTTGAGATGTATATATGTACATACATACTTACAAAATTAAACATACTCTATGTACTTCTATGTATCAAATCAATATTCTTATATTTTGTTTCTTAAATGTGCATGTTTTCCTACTTTGAAACTTTATGTTTATGTGTATAATCACTAAATATCATGCATACATTATTGTTAAATCAATTATATCCTTAAGACGTATTATGACCCCTTAATACATCCCCTTAAGACACCCCCTTAAGACCCCTTAAGACATCCCATTTAGGCGTATTATGACCCCTTAAGACATCCCCTTAAGATGTTCTATTATGACCCTTTTAGACATCCCCTTAATTAACATATTCTGTGCAGCCCTAGACATCCTTAAGACCCTTAAGACATCCCTTAGTTGCCACGTTCTATAATGAACCCATGGAGCATCCCTTAAGACCCTTAAGACATCATAGTTAACACGTTCTATTATGACCTTTAGACGTCCCTTAAGACCCTTAAGACATCCCTTAATTAACCACGTTCTATTACTTGGCCCCTTAGGCATCCCCTTAAGACCCCTTGACATCCCCTTAAGGCGTATTATAGCATAAGACTTGTCCCCTTACGATGTTCTATTATGACTCCTTTAGACACCCCCTTAAGACGTCATTATTTGTTTTGACAACTTATAAATTAGTGTTAGATGAACTATTATTTCTAGTATTTATTAATGCTTTTATTCTCTAATCTTCTATGGTATTTTTTATTTCTTAAAATTTTATCCTTTCTGGTATATAAATAGATTGCTTTTGTTTGTAAATTATGATTTATTGATTGATTATTGATTGACGTGAATTGAATAAGTTAATTGAGTAATTATCATTATTTATTGAATGTACCTATCATGTATATCATGTATATCATGTATGAAATCAAAAAAATCATCTACTTTTGGATTAGGAAAAACATTCACTACTAGATCGACATTCAACTCCACCTCTATATCCTTTAGAATTTTTTGCACTAAAAAATTGTATTACTTTGCACTTAATTGCATCAAAATTAAAATCCCAATAAATTAAGACATAACCTTGTTTCATCCATTATTTATACCAAATCAAGCCTTTTGATTTACCTAATTGATGCACTTTTAGCATCTTTGAGATTTTGATCATTAAAGGAATTTTAAGGAATTCACAAAGTTACATAATTCCTAATCATTTTTGCTTATTTGGCTCTAGAGTGAGATATTTTTTAGACATTTATTCCAAGATTATGACTTCTCTTTTTTGTGAGAAAATACTGTCACTACCTACTATCCACTACCTACTATCCATCTATACTTTTAAATCTGATTCAATACTACTTTTAATTCACAATTTTTGACATATATGGTTTAATATAAATTTTGGGTCCAAGCTTTGGTAATTCTTTTTTTTACCACCTACGGTAAATTAGGTCACATAAGAAATTCTTTGTCTAGCCTTATACTCAGCTACCTGACCTAACTTTACCAAATGTGGAATGTGCTAAGATAAAAGTCTCGATTTTGTAAGACTTAAAATTCTTAAAAACAAGTCTACTCTTGATTTAAATTGTTTTAAACACCTCCACAAGTGAATTTATCACAAAAATAGGTTCTTTAAACTTTTTTGATTCAATTAGGAAGCACACATTGTCATGCTAACCATGGCCCCCATGCCTTTCAAATGCAACATGCATGTTGTGAGACTACACAACACTATCCACCTAGGTACTAATCGTAAACACTAGCTATTGGAAACCAACATCATATTCCTTGATGATGAATGTTATACAAAATGATGAATTAAAAGAAATGGATTATCTTATAATTGAAAGAAATTTTCCTACTTGAACCATAGTTATATAAGTTCATTGAGTAATTATCGCTATTTATTAAATGTACATATCATGTATATCATGTATGAAATCACTAAATTTGCAAAGTATAAATATTAAAATGTCCTATATTAATCCATGTATGAGATCACTAAATTTTGCATTAATGTCCTATATTAATGTCTTGACTATGAACATAAAATGCATAATTGTACATGTGTAAATTAAAATTTCAAACAATAATAAAGTCCAAAATTTATGTAACATATTAAGTGCATGAAACCAATATATATTAAGCATGAAATAAAGTCCAACGGTACATGATAAACAAGAAATAAGGTCCATAGA
>VDFB02277808.1:0-17197 GCA_007258455.2 Sequoia sempervirens
TTGACAACTTATAAATTAGTGTTAGATGAACTATTATTTATAGTATTTATTAATGCTTTTATTCTCTAATCTTCTATGGTATTGTTTGTTTCTTAAAATTTTATCCTTTCTGGTATATAAATAGATTGCTTTTCTTTGTAAATTATGATTTATTGACTGATTATTGATTGACGTGAATTGAATAAGTTCATTGAGTAATTATCGCTATTTATTGAATGTACATATCATGTATATCATGTATATCATGTATGAAATCAAAAAAATCATCTACTTTTGGATTAGGAAAAACATTCACTGCTAGATCGACATTCAACTCCACCTCTATATCCTTTAGAATTTTTTGCACTAAAAAATTGTATTACTTTGCACTTAATTGCATCAAAATTAAAATCCCAATAAATTAAGACATAACCTTGTTTCATCCATTATTTATATCAAATCAAGCCTTTTGATTTACCTAATTGATGCACTTTTAGCATCTTTGAGATTTTGATCATTAAAGGAATTTTAAGGAATTCACAAAGTTACATAATTCCTAATCATTTTTGCTTATCTAGCTCTAGAGTGAGATATTTTTTAGACATTTATTCCAAGATTATGACTTCTCTTTTTTGTGAGAAAATACTGTCACTACCTACTATCCACTACCTACTATCCATCTATACTTTTAAATCTGATTCAATACTACTTTTAATTCACAATTTTTGACATATATGGTTTAATATAAATTTTGGGTCCAAGCTTTGGTAATTCTTTTTTTTACCACCTACGGTAAATTAGGTCACATAAGAAATTCTTTGTCTAGCCTTATACTCAGCTACCTGACCTAACTTTACCAAATGTGGAATGTGCTAAGATAAAAGTCTCGATTTTGTAAGACTTAAAATTCTTAAAAACAAGTCTACTCTTGATTTAAATTGTTTTAAACACCTCCACAAGTGAATTTATCACAAAAATAGGTTCTTTAAACTTTTTTGATTCAATTAGGAAGCACACATTGTCATGCTAACCATGGCCCCCATGCCTTTCAAATGCAACATGCATGTTGTGAGACTACACAACACTATCCACCTAGGTACTAATCGTAAACACTAGCTATTGGAAACCAACATCATATTCCTTGATGATGAATGTTATACAAAATGATGAATTAAAAGAAATGGATTATCTTATAATTGAAAGAAATTTTCCTACTTGAACCATAGTTATATAAGTTCATTGAGTAATTATCGCTTTTTATTGAATGTACATATCATGTATATCATGTATGAAATCACTAAATTTGCAAAGTATAAATATTAAAATGTCCTATATTAATCCATGTATGAGATCACTAAATTTCACATTAATGTCCTATATTAATGTCTTGAATATCAACATAAAATTCATAAATGTACATGTGTAAATTAAAATTTCAAACAATAATAAAGTCCATAATTTATGTAATATATTAAGTGCATGAAACCAATATATTAAGCGCATGGAATAAAGTCCAACAGAGTACATGATAGACAAGAAATATAGTCCATGAAATAAACAAATATAACACATAAAATCGCATGTTTCTAGGTCATGTATTGTCTCTATAATCAAGAGACCTCTTCACACCATGTGGACTATGTGGATGACCTGAAACATTTTGTATAAGAGAAAGATGAAATTAGATGTAAGACAATAAAAAATGATTTAATGACAATTTAAGTTATAATCCATCATAAAATTAAATTACCATCATATCTATGTCTAGATGCTCTGGTGCACTTGAAGCAACCTCTAAATTCTCTAAATCAATCTACATATACAAGACAATGAGTTCGGTAGATGTGACTCTGCAGGTAATTTTTTAATTTAATTTAATTTATAATTTATCATATTTAATTGTCGCATTATTAGAGTTTGTGCACTAGGCTCTTCTCTAGGATGCAATGCATTTTTATGCTCAACTACAAGATGTGTCTCATGCTAAAAAGATAAAAGAGATATGTAAAAATCTCATATTATGTATATATTCAATTTAATTTATAATTGACTTTAAAATATGGCAAAATTAATTTTCATTTGATCGAGACACGCTCTACATATGTCCTCCACGGTGGTGTGGCTTCCTCTCTGAGTCCCGAGGCTGAAAGTTGCACTAACAAAGTCCTACAAGATCAAAATTAAAGCATGTGCAATTGAATTAGGTTAATATATATATATATATATATATATATATTCAAGTTTGCACATTTTGTGTAGAAAGTTTTGTAAACAACCTGGAAATTAGTGGCCTCACGAGTAACTGCAGCATCAAATATTTGCCCAATGCCCATTCTTATTGTGGTATCAACATAGACATACATGTACATAGACATTTAATGCTTATAATATTTACAAGTGTACATGCATGCGTTTCATATATCTAGTGAATTCAAAACTCATAAAATTGTAACTACACTAATGTAAACTTTAAACAAATTTACAATATGAATGTACCTGCCCTTGATCTATGACGCTCGATAGTGGAGGAGTGCTTGAAAATCCCTCAGGAGGAATCGATGTGGATGTCGATTGACTCACCTAAACCAACATAAATATTTGAAACATATATGTGATTCAATTATAAATTTAAAACTCAAGTTAAATAATTTATGATTTCATATATAATTTTAAAAATTGAAATTAAAATACCCCATAAGGGTTGCTGAGTATGACCGGTGTCAATGTATGTACTCGTGGAATAGATGATTGCCCTTGCATCGTTAGTGTCATCTGTACACCAAACAATTTGATTGTTAAAATGTATTGCAAACTTTTCTTTGATATATACAACCATCAACATTCTTATAAAATGAACGTACATCTAGATGCATATTTATACTTGTGTCATAGTGTCCTTAGGGTGATGTTCTACTATGAGGAACTCTACAAATGAACTGATGTGACTAGATGAACCACCAAAATCTCCCCATCCACCTAAACTAGGTGTGGCCTGATTAGGTCCATAGCTTACTTGATGACAACTAGTACATATATGGGGGATGGGCCTTGACCTCACAGGCGTACTTTCCGGACCAGCTCCGTAAAAAACTCCATCATCATCATCTCTATATACAGCTATTGCAAAGCGTGCTGATCAAGGTCTCTGCTTGAGTGTACTAAAGAGGGAACCTAATGTTGAGACAAAGCGATGATATAGGTGTAGGAATGGAGGAATAGGAGCAACAACAAGGTTCGCATGCGGGCATCGGGGGATCAACCCTTGCCCCTAGTCTCTAACAGCCCGGCATGCAGCCACGACACCTTAGAAATAATCTGAAATAAAATAGTGGGCTTTTGCCCCAAAACAAACTCTACATACAGGTTTTCTAAAATACAATGGGCACTCCCAATTAGCATGTGGGGGACTATCAAAAACCATATGCCATCGATCCCAAAAATGTGCAATCATCTGCGGATGTATGCACCACCTCATGGATATTCTAGATTTGTTGGGTGGAATGGGTTGTCAGGTAACGGGGTCAAGAAAGTAGGGGGCTAGATGGGCTTTCATTATTTTAAGGTCTAATATTTGTTTGTAAGACAGACCATTAGAATAAAATTGTCTCATTTGTTCTCTATCTCATCGATGCCTATCAAGATCAGAATCAATCATCCTGATGGAATCAACAACATTTTACATTGCATATGCAAAACATCTCACATGTGGAGCAATCACTGCTTGACTACTGCATAGCATTGATTTGATTTCTCAGGATACAACTGATCATTTTATTAGTGCTCTCCAAGTGAGCCACCTTAGATGCTATAGGTGTTGGATGTGGCATATTAGGTGGAGGTGGAGGGAGGGAGGAGAGGTGGAGGTGGAGGTGGAGGGGAGGGAGGCGGAATGCAGTGTGGGTGGTGAGATTGATGATATCATCAATGTTAAAATCATCCATGATATGCACCGATATAAATGTTCACCTACATTAAAATCATACAAAATAGTCCCATAATGCATACATATATTAGATCATATATTTAATTGAAATAGGATGAGCAACATATATATTAAGATCATATATTTAATTGAAATGCACATATCATATACATTGATTGTTCAACTCAAGAGCATGTCCATACAAAATTCATTAAATGTATGTACATGTACATTTAAAATAAAAATATGATACATAATTTGCATGGCTGGCTGCGTCGTTAAACTAAATATGTATATACAAATTTCAAAATTTAAGAACTATATATGCAAATTTTTAATACATGCACATACATACTAAACAATAAACTTGAAACATTCACAAAATCTCATTTTATGTCTAACACACACACATACACATATTACAATTTTTCATTAGGAGAAATTATGATCTAGTAGCTAGTCATAAAATATATACTATTATATACTATTCATTATAAGCTCATAAATTCCACCAAATTCATAAATCCATGTCACTAAAAATATCCATCTAGAACAAAAATCATAAATTCATGTCACTAAAAATATCCATTTGGAACCAAATTTATAAATTCATCACACAAAATATCCATCGTTCACCCAATTTATAAATTCATAACTATTTAAAATCATTGTTTTAATTTATAAACTATTATGGCTCTCTACTGCATAGATCTTCATTTCTTTGTGTTTTCCTTTTCAAAATTAGGTTCTCTCTCCTCTCTAATACATTGTTGATGCTCATCTGATCCCATCCATAGCCTAATAGCATCAGCAAGGTTTGCATCTAGATGCAAACATCCTCCACGAGGAGGTCGCGACACATTCTTCATTTTGAATAATGTTGATTTGATCTTGGATGGTTCTAGTAGAAGCATTGATTTGTGCTTGCAAACGAGCATGTTCATTGATTTCAGGTGGTGGAGATGGGGGGTTACAAGGTGGAGTGGGCGGAGGTGGAGGTGAAGGTGTTGGAGATGGATAGCATGCAGGTGGATTGCGAATATTATTGAATGGATCCTTGTGATCTTTAAGATATGAGTGAACCTGCATTAGATTTGTAATTTCAAGATGTAAGATACCTGTTTAGGAGATACCTTAGACCATTCAATATAAATGGCCTTAAATAATTAAATACAAATGATAAAATTATATGTAAGCCTCATTTATATGTCGAAGGAACATGTTACTTGAATGAAAATACAGTTAACTATTGATATTGTATAATCAAGTGCAGGATCTTATTATTGTTAAATTTGGTTGGGCTTGGGAAACTTTGATCACCAAATTTTAAGAACTTCTTTGATCCCCTTAAGAAATGTCATATTGGAACCCCTTAAGAAAATCAAATTACGATTTAGGGTGATAGGATGGCTTAAGGGGATTTATGTCTAGTGAGGTCCTAGGAGAGAATGGCATGGCTCAAGTGAATAAAATTTGGCGAAGTTGCCCAAGGCAACCAAATTTCATTAAGAGCCTTTAAAGAAAAAATGATGGCTTTAGGGTTTAGGGTTTAGACTTTAGAGTTTAGGGTTTAGGGTAATAGGAGGATAGCTTAAGGGGATCTACATGTAGTAAGATCCTAGGGAAAAAATTACATGTATAAGGGAATGAAATTTGGTGGGTACCTAAAAGGCAACAAATTTAAGTTAAGAACCCCTAAGAAAAAATGATGGCTTTAGGGTTTAGGCTTTAGACTTTAGAGTTTAGGGTTTAGGGTAATAGGATAACTTAAGGGGATATATGTAGTAAGATCCTAGGAAAAAATTACATGGCATAAGAGAATGAAATTTGGTGGAGTTGCCTAAGGCAACCAAATTTCATTAAGAGCCTAAGAAAAAATGATGGCTTTAGGGTTTAGGGTTTAGACTTTAGAGTTTAGGGTTTAGGGTAATAGGATAACTTAAGGGGATATATGTAGTAAGATCCTAGGGAAAAATTACATGGCATAAGGGAATGAAATATGGTGGTGTTGCCTAAGGCAACCAAATTTCATTAAGAGCCTAAGAAAAAATGATGGCTTTAGGGTTTAGGGTTTAGACTTTAGAGTTTAGGGTTTAGGGTAATAGGATAACTTAAGGGGATATATGTAGTAAGATCCTAGGACAAAATTACATGGCATAAGGGAATGAGATTTGGTGGATTTTCCTAAGACAACCAAATTTCACTTTATGATCCTGGGTAGGACAAAATGAATGGTTTAGTGTTTGGGGTTTAGGGTTTAGAATTTGGAATATTTAATGAACTTGCAAGTTAGTGAAGAACATTTTCTTGTGGAATAGTTGATTGAGATCTACTGTTTCAACTAACCAACAAGATCATGATGTAACACGATCCCGCAAATTTAAGAACTTCTTTGATCCCCTTAAGAAAATCAGTGCGATTTAGGGTGTGGGGAAGGCTTAAAGAGGGATTTAGGTGTGTAGTGAGGTCCCTAGGAAAATGACATGGAGGTCCTAGGAAAATGACATGGCTCAAAGTGAATAAAATTTGGTGAAGTTTTCCCAATGCAAGCAAATTTCATTAAGAACAACACAGGACAAAATAGATGGTTTAGTGTTTAGGGGTGTACAAACTTAGGTTGGGTTTTGTTTTATGAATGTTAATGAACTTACAAGTTGGTATGAAGAACATTTTCTTGTGGAATGGTTGATTTAGATCTACTCTTGTTTCAAGCCCGACCAAGCCTAGATCATGAAATCTCATTCATAATATAATCTTACCGCGATCTTATTGTGTTAAATTTGGTTTGCCTTGAAACCGCAAATTTTAAGAACTTCTTTGATCCCCTTAAAGAAATTTGTCATGTGGGACCTTAAGAAATCGATTTATGATTTAAGGTGATAGGATGGCATAAAGGGGATCTAGATGTCTGGTGAGGTCCAAATTTAGTCATACTATAGCCTCATTGGTTCCATCTAGCTCTGGGTCAGAAGTGTTTATCCCTATAATAAAAAAAAGTAACATGTTAAAAATGAATCAATCTATACATATCACAAAAATAACAATAATCTTAAATGTAACCCATACTCTAACAATAATAGAATGCTAAATGAGTCCCCACCCTAACCATATCCTAATTGAATTGCAAACCCTAATTGAAACTTAATTAAGTGTAACCTTTACCTAATCTTGATGTATTCCATATTATATTATATTTAAATTAATTTATATTTGTATTGCCAGTATAGTAATATTTGTATATATTCCTAATTGTAACCTAGCTATTTACTACAAACCTAATTGAATCTTAAGCCGTAATCCTCATTAAAACCCCAAGTAAATTGTAACATTACCTATCCTTAATTGTAATCTTATATGTGTATATTTTATGATATTAAATATTTATATTATTTAATATATTATGTTTAAATATAATATATTAAATATATAAATATTTAATTATATTTCTTTTATATGAATCATCCTCCTAGATCTCTAAATTGTAATAATAGCATGTAGCTCCTCCAAACTATCATGATGTACTTCCTCCCTTTCCCATGTAATGGGTGTACCTTGTAGGTGTTAAATGGTTCCATCTTGGTCTCCTTATTGATGCATTTCTATCCTTCCACATAAATCTATATAGTATCAAAATATAGGTAATTTTATGGTTATTGAATCTCTCTTAATTGCTAAAGAATCCATTATGATTGAGGATGGGTGGATTATTATCTAGGATCACATCTTAAAAATCCTATAGAGGTCATGTGGTATGTTTTTCTTAATACATATATTCCCATACAAATCTCTTTCCATGTATTATCAACTCACCTATATGATAGACACCTTCCTAGATTTAAATTTCATACGATATATATGTACCCAAGTGTTTCTAATTGGAATTGCTATAATTATACTTTTATGGCATTCTAGATATTCAAAATAGTTTTCATAAATCTGCCAAATAGACCCATTCTTGACATTGAACCTACATAATTTTAGGTATGTCCAATGAAAGATTAGGGTCTAGGGTTCATAAATTTCAAATGCTTTAGTGTTGAGGGTTTAGATTTTACAGTTTAGGGTCTAGGGTTTAGCAAACTTAGGGTGAAGTTTGGGTGGCCCTTGGCATAATTTAGACTTGCAAGTTAGTGTCAATTGGAATTGATTGTACGCGCTTAGATTTATGAATTTGCTAACTAAATTTGTAAACAAACATCAAGATAAACTTTATGAACTTTAACTATTCTTTAACATATTGATTTCTAATCTAATTATAATTTAACATTGAAACTAAAGTTTAATATATATCATTTTTTCCATACAAAGCAAATAAAATTTAAAACATTTAAGCAATGCAAATGAATTTTTTTGAGCTTGAAATTACCTAGTTTTCAAAATCAAAATGATTTGTTTGATTCCAATTTAGGGTTTTAACAATTTCTTTGTTCCAATTCAATTTAGGGTTTCAATTTTAAACAATTAGGGTTTTTAATGCAATTTTTTAGTTTCAATTCAAACTAGTGTTTTCAAATTCAAATTTTTTTGTTTGATTTGGATTTGTAAATGCAATGTTTTTATTCATTTTGATTTATAGGGTTTTGAAATGCAATTTTTTTTGTTTTTGTTTCAATTAGGGTTTTCAAATTCAATTTTTTGGGTTTAATCCAAACAATTTAGGTTTCAAAAGTTAAATTTTGTTTCTAAAACACAATTCAAGGTTCATTTTTTCATTTTTATTAAAAAACCTTTAGGTTTCATTGCATTTTTTCATCCATTTTTACAATTATTCATTTCTACTATAATAGTTTTAAAAATTGCTTAAAACGTGAAATAACTTAAAAAAAAACATGCTAAATTCATTATTTTCTTCAAAATTTCAATTCAAAATAAAAAAATGCAAAAAAATGGCAAGTAGGGGGTTACCTGTAGCTGATTGTGGGGGTCATTGTTGCCACTACTCGGGGTCCCATCCGCTGTGTATTGAAATATGTTTTTTTAAAAAATAAATAGCAATATAAAACGGGATCCCGATTTCTACAAAACGGGATCCCGATTTATAGAAATCGGGATCCCATTTTTTAGTAATCGACATCCCATTTCATGAGAATCAGGATCTCGTGCCCTTTCCATCGGTTCAGAATCCAATGGGAAACGGGATCCCGATTTTTAAAAAGTGGGATCCCATTCCGTCTTAGGCTCGGGATCCCAAACCATAACGGGATCCCGATTTTTAAAAATTGGGATCCCGTTTCCTCAATGACGATTTCAATTTTTTGGTTAAGGAAAAAACTTCCATGTTTTGTGGACTCAACTTTGTGCACTTACCCATATATGTATATAAATACATATATATACATACATAAACATACAAACACTGTTTTAAACGATGAAAAATGGCCATATCATACAATTTTCAAAGACCATAAATTGTTTGTCATCTACATCCAAAAATATGAGTAATTAAAACATTAAACTTACTCAAATTCTAAATGACCAATCAAGCTTTATAAAATGAAAGATGTATACCCTAAATTTACACTAGTAAAATTTATATTTGTCCATTCGGTTATGTTGGCATCTTCTTCCTAACATCACCCTACATTACATTTTCTCAAGTTACAGTTGGGCATTGTACACACACCTAATATCACAATTATTCAACATTATATAAACAACTACTATCACAACTACTCAAAAAACTCATTCAACATTATATAAACAACTACTATCACAACTACTAAAAAAATTCATAAAAGTTACTTTTCTTGTCTGGCAGGGACTCTAGCTCTCTTAGACCTCTTGTTAAAGTACATGAACGATCATCTAGAAATATCTTGTAGCTTTTAGGATGAGGTAAGACCTAATTTTTAATTATTAGCTAACCTATCATTCAAAGGGGTGGTAGTTGTATATCTTTTAAAAAAATTAATGGTCTATTAATTAAAAAAATAATGATATAATATTTATATTTATGCATAAATTCTTTAACATTTTAAATATTTTTTATACAATAATGTAATCATAATTTATTATTTTAATTATGAAATGTAATTCAAAATATTAATTTATTATTTTAATTTTGAAATGTAATTCAAAATATAAATATAATTTGTTTTTATGCATAAGAGTTTATATATTTATACTAATTAAAAGCTTCAGAATAACAAGCATTGCCCTACAAGAAAGAGGGCTATTAGAAAACCCTTGTAAAGCAGCCATCAAGAGCCACCAAAAAAATTGTGCCAAGAGTATCAAACCACCAAGTACTGCTATAATTGATGACTGCTAACTATTGATAAATTTAACAATCACTAGCTACTATAATGGCAAAAAGATTCCAAAGCAAACCAAGACCAAACCAACCAAAAAGACAACCACTACCCAAAAAGAACAAACCCCCCTAGCTTACAAGAATTTATTTAAAATTGCAAAACCTTCAAATTCCTCCTTCCAATCTTCTTTGTCCACTGCCATCAACTCGAAAACCTTCAAAAAAATAATGGCAACTACTCCCATTGCCCTACGCTGCATTAGTCTCGAACCCTGCAAATCCAAAAGGAATAAGTAGATTTTCACTGTATCCTTTGAACTAACTCATTCCACATCACAAGGGCGTGGGAAACCTCTGCCTTCTAACACCACTAAGAGCATCTCATCAAATCCTTTGACCAGGTCCTCTCTAAATAACTTCAACAACAATTGCTTAGCCTCTGCCTTCGGCTCCAAATTATCCAATAGAGAGGCAAGGAAACGTGATGAGACATGGAAATTATCTCTCTCGTACTCCTTGGATTCCAAAAATCCAGTACCCAATGCCATCTTCATGGCCACAAGCATCAACAAATCACACTTCACCAAAATTTGTTTCAAATGTTGGTCAGTGACTTCCCTAAAAGAAGCCTGTCTCACTGATGAATGCAAGGATATTGGTGTATCTGCTCCGAATCAAGCAAGGCCCACAATAGAAGCCTCCACTATAAATTTTTCACTCTTTGCCATCCTCAACCTCCTATTAGAGACACTTGATAGAAGGGAATGCAAGAAACCCACAAACTCCTCACATTTGAAAAAATGCATAATGCAGAAGATAGCCAAGTTTACCATAAATAGACCAGGCTACGAAAACTCCACCACCCCTTCTAATCGTACCATCTCCCGGAATGCGAGATGTCACTCCAAAAAATGTGAGCTTGAATTCCTTGAAAAACCATCATCAAAGAACAAAGCGGCCAACTAAAACATTGACATCCCTCGTACTTCTACCTTAATGACTACACCATCATTTGCCACCCTAACGACCTAACTGCCACCTAAGACATGAAAACCACCTATCGATCGCCAATGTGGCATACATGCCACCTCCCCCTGCCTTCTTGCAGGGACACCCACCCTACCACCCACATAAATATAAAATATAAAAAATTTATTATTTTTCTAATTAATTGTATTTATATTTTTTATCTATATATAAAGTAGTATAAATTAATTTAGAATTATATGTAAATAGGTTTGTGTTAATTTTTTATGGCATGTTAAACTTTTCATTTTATATTTTACATTTAAAAATTATAAATACTGAGTTATATATTCATTAAGTAAAACAAGTTTAAGTGTAAAGGATAAAAGTTTATAATTTTTGTTTATCTTTTTTTCCTATTGGATTAAGATGAAAAAGTTATCAAATCACTTCTTTTTATTTATTTTTTTCCCTTTGTCTTTCTTTAGTTCTATCCTAAATATAATAATGTAATGCTCAAATTATTTTTGTTTGTAGCAGTTTGACATAACTTTTATCTTAATCGGTGTTTTGTAGCTCTTAAAATTAAAAATGATGGTATATTAGATTTAACAAATTAATAATTATTTTGATTAAAAATATAAATAAGGAATAAATAAATAATTTGCATGTTGAATATGTGTCAACAAGAGTTGTAGATGTGTCCATAAGAGATTAGATGTGTTGATAGTGTTTATTTTGTTGTTAATTAGTTCTTGTTAGACCTATCATGTTAGATTCTAGATTTCTGGGAAGTTGTTGAGCTTTATTTCAAGCCATAAATTACCTTTGAGTTAAATAAATATTGAAGAGTTGTGAGGCTATTGTTCTATTATATTATCAAAGCAATATTGGGTGTGACTTGATCTTGGGTGTACTTAGAAAGATTGATCGCCTTGAAAATGATGAGAGCATTGAGAGGTTTGTATTGATGAATTGGCCTCTAGTATGCCAAAATAATAGTTTGCAATGAACAACTTAAAATCATAGGCAAAGAAAATAGGAAAATCGATGAGAGTTCCTATCTCCAATACCAAAAAGCTCTTAGTGGGTCATGTCAACATATTGCTCTCAAATAACTGATATGTGCCTCAATAATTGTGAGGTATTCGGTGTAGCCACCACCACATCCTTTGAATTTCTTCATTCAAATGTTGTTGCAAGAAAAAGGGGAAGCTTGATGTGACGGGTTTTATCAATGTCATTCAGCAAGGAGGACTCTATTTTATTGAATGTGATAGTATTTCCCTCTAATAATTTATGTTTGTTTCATGCATTTGAGTTTGAAATCATTTAGGGGAGAGGGCCTAGTATTCGTGCACCCTAACTTTGTGCTTCTAATTATCCTACGTCAAAATTTCAAATCACTCCCAATTTTTTACAGCAGCTTACTTGGCAAGTTCTCTACTTATAACTAAGGTTTCAAGGCCACATCATCAAATATGATGCCACATCAACATGCATTTTTGTCAAGGTGTCCAAAAAGGCCCCAAAAAATAGTGAGACCAATTCTCGTGCATTACATCATGAGTAGTTGAGCGCTCATGTGGTATCACATGATTGGTTGCTTTTTAGATCAAAAGCATACTTTGTGTTTAATTATGGGTAGTCAAATCACAACTATTGGACATTATATAAATGACTATTGGGTATTATATTTACGATTGGGTGCACGACTATTGGACCCTGCACGACTAGTGGGCACTCTCCCCTATCTCTAGAAGAGACGAATGTTTCTTGTAAGACAAAAAGCCATGGAAAAAAGCCACCCAGTACCTACTGATATCACAGTTTTAGCATCTCTACATTCTGTCCTCTCTATGATTTCTTAGTCAATACTTGGGTTATACTATTCCACATGCAACTAGACCTTAACACTACAATTTGACTCAATTTTGTCATATATAAAATATGTTAAATGTTGAAGAAAATTCTTTAAGTGTAGATTAATAAATATCTAAAGTATTAACGTGTTGAATATGTATCAACCAGAATTGTAGATATGTTAATTATATATGTAGTTATTAATTAATTATAATAAAATATTATGTTAAATTTCTGGTTTGTACAAGAAGAGAGGAGAGTTTCATTGAAGATAAAAGCCATGGACTTTCTACACCCTGAATGGCAATTCATACACCCAATACTGACGTCAGTTTTTGTCATCTCTGCTTCCAGTCCTCCTCTCTATCAATTCTCATTTTGTTTGAAGATAAAAGCCATGGACTTTTTGCACCCTGAATGGCAATCCATACCCCCCAATACTGATGTCACAGTTTTTGGCAGCTTTGCTTCCGGTCCATCTATATATATATATTAAAAATCTTTAAATTATTATCAATTAAATGTAATAAAATATTATTCTGAATTTCAGGTTTGTACAAGAAGAGAGGAGAGTTTCTTTGAAGATAAAAGCCCTTCATACCACCCAATATCAACGTCACAATTTTGACATCTCTGCTTCCTGTCCTTCTCTCTATCAATTCTTAGTCAATACTCAAGTTAATCTATTCCATGTGCATCAGACCATAACACTGCAATTTCAACTCAACAAATGCTATAAAGACACATTGTAGGAGTTCTGGTTATTTGCACCATCCCTTGAGATCACACAATGGAAGTGGGTCTGATTCATGAGTTTTTACTGTGGGGATTTTCATGGGTTTGTCTGCACATTGGATTTACCTATCTTGTTAGCAAGAATAGGAAGCTTCCACCTGGGCCATCAAGATGGCCTGTTTTAGGATGCTTGCCATTGTTGGGCTCAATGCCTCATGTCACTTTGACATAGCTGTCAAGAAAATATGGTCCAATAGTCTATCTTAAAATGGGTACCTCCAAAATGGTGGTGGCCAACACCCCTGCTACTGCAAAGGCCTTTTTGAAGACTTTGGATATAAATTTCTCCAACAGGACTAGCAAATGTATCGGCTACTTTTTTCTCTTACAACATGCAGGACATGGCGTGGGCTCCCTATGGAGACCGTTGGAAGATGTTCAGAAAGGTATTTCATCACAGCCTTCTAAAATATCTTTTTGTTTTCTTGTCTGTGCTACAACCCATCTTTCATATACCTAAAATATCTATTTTTTTTCTTGTCTGTGCTACAACCCATCTTTCATATTTCCACCTTTGTTTTCAATTACCATTATTATTGTGTGGTTCATCTAGGAGAATCTTTCCAAGCATTATGTTAATAATTATCGATATCTTATTTTTTGTCCTCTTATTTTTTTTCCTTGGAAGGGGCTGAGGTTGGTGGCAATGGCTATCCATTGCATTTATTAAGTGGGATATTTTACTAATGGGAGATATGTCTATAATCTTGTCTTTCTTTATGTGCATAGAGGATTGCTAGCTTTCTTAGCCCTTTATGTTCTTAAATTGCCGTGAGGTGGCAAGTTTTTATTTCTTAGTCATTTGGTATTATAGTTTTCAAGCTAAGTTTTTCATGGTGCCTGTCGTTTGGGCATTTGTAATGAGTTTGTGTGGGTAACGACACTGTGGTTTTGATAGCTAGCATGGAAAACAAAAGAATAAAATGCTTCATAGCTCTATTTCTGATAGGAGGCTTATGTATATATTTTCCCATGATTCCTTTGCATCCGTGATAAAGTGACATGGGGCTAGTATCAAGAAATTTGTAGGAAAGCGGTGATAAAGAAAGGATTTTGTTACCAAGAAATATGAAATATCTATTTGTTTTCTTGTTTGTGCTACAACACATCTTTCATATATGTGTTTAGGGAAGCTGTTTAGGGAAGTTTTTTAGAGATGAACTGTGTCAATCTGTTATTCATTAAGCTTTTGTTTTAGATTTAGATAGAGACATATCATTAGCTAGATATATGTCTCCTCGCTAGGCTTAGAATTGATGGCCAACCCTGCCTGCAACCAAATATTTTGTGATGGTTATCTATTTGTGGTTGTATCTAAATGTCATATCTTATTTGAAAGAAAAAAATATAAAATTAAATATATATACAATTATAATTGTTCAAAAAATTTGATGGTATTAGAAAAATCTGTCCTTTCATGTAGTGTGTATATATATATATATAATTTTGATGCTATGAGAAAAATCTTCCCTTTCATGTAAGACAGTTTCATAGCCATCAAATTTAGGCTCTACTCCTCACCAAGGAAATTGTTATAAGTTTTTAATTATAGTTTGAACTATTTTAAATTTGTTTTAAAGAAGAAAGTAAATTATAATCTTTAGATAGATGATTATTCACCCTTCTACTTTGATGAAATCTATAATACTAATTAGACTTGTGGTTCTTTGGTTTCAAAAGATTGTCAGGGAGTTTCATAAATCACCACCATAATCCTTGCATCCGAGACTGTGATTCGATCTTGCTCTCAAATAAGCCACAAAATCAAAACACATCCCAAAATGCTCATCAGTTGTTTCTAAGCCTGCTACTATCATTACACCCTCTACATGCTCTTTCCTTCCTGGTTATGTGGACTATATAGTGTGGCTTTCAATGCCTAGTATGAAAAACAACATTGTTCTGAAAAATGAGATGAATTATGAAATGGTTAAAATTATTTAGCAGTGGCCAATAGTGGCATAGTATGATGGATAAGTTGTTGTGGTGTTGTTCTTGCCACCAAGGTTCAAACTTCATTGGGATGCAATTGTTGAATGTTTAAATTGAGGATGAGGTTCCCATTTGTGATCTCACCAATTCATAGCTCTTGTGGAAAGCGTTTATCCATTAATTTTTAGTAATGAGTTGGTATAACTTTCTATTTATAAAGTTAGATTTTTTTTGAAAGAAATTGACCTTTAAACTCTTTTTTAATCAGCTATGCAACATTCACATGTTGGGTGGTAAGGCGTTAGATGACTGGCAGCCAGTAAGAGAAGTTGAGACAGGTCATATGCTTAAATCTATTTTTGTTCAGAGTTGCAATAACCAAACAATAAATGTGCTAGACCTACTCAGCATCTGTGCAGCCAATGTTCTTGGTCAAATGATTTTAAGCAAGCGAGTTTTTGAGGGTCAAGGGGATGAGGCCAATCAGTTCAAGGATAATGTAGTGGAACTTGCGGCTACAGCAGGGAAATTTAATATAGGTGATTTTATACCTTCTATTGCATGGATGGATTTGTATGGGATACAAGGGAGTTTGAAGAAGATAGTAAAACGGTTCGATGATACGTTAAATAAGATGATTGCAGAACACCAGGCCACCACTAACAAACGAGCAACTCCAGATTTCTTGGACATGCTTATGTCTAAACAAAATAATTTTGATGGTGAGGAAGACAGGTTGTCTGATGATAATATCAAGGGTCTTCTTCTGGTAAAATATTATATCTTTTTATTTATTTAAATAAAGATGAAAAATGAAGTATAGAGTTTCAAGCCTAGACAATTATTTGTTTATGTAGAAAATATTGAATTATTAAGAATATTAGTGTGATCAACTATCATTCAAGTTTCTTTCAAATAAGACTAACAATATTTTATGTTCATTTGATTTGTCAAACATTAATTATAGCATGAACATTTTGGATATATTGATAATTTGCTCTACTAGTGTGTGAAATGTTTGTTTTAATATATTAATCTTTTAGGAAATGATAATACAAAATAAATTAATGTGCAGGCTAATATTAAATATTAAAATAGAAGAGTAACTAATATTATCATTTATATTTCTAATGCTTATAAAAAAATAATTGACCATTTAAAAAAAGTCTATTAGTTAATTTCAAACTATGCAAATGAGTGAATAGGAAATAAAAAGTTTAAACTATAGACATAGAATTATAAGGTTTTATGATTTTATAAATTAAAGCTAAAGATTATAATTGGGGGACCTCATCTTAGATTAAGGTAACTTGCCACTATACTATATAAAATTGTGTCTTTCTATAATCATTTTACATTAGTTTAAGATATACTAATGTGCACTAGTAGATAGTAGGATTGGAATATTGTGGATTATTCTTCATATTATTTTGAAGTGAAAAAATTAAACTATAATTGATTTTGTTTTATGTGTTTTGCAGGATTTG
>VDFB02277809.1:0-12438 GCA_007258455.2 Sequoia sempervirens
CTTCTTCTGGTAAAATATTATATCTTTTTATTTATTTAAATAAAGATGAAAAATGAAGTATAGAGTTTCAAGCCTAGACAATTATTTGTTTATGTAGAAAATATTGAATTATTAAGAATATTAATGTGATCAACTATCATTCAAGTTTCTTTCAAATAAGACTAACAATATTTTATGTTCATTTGATTTGTCAAACATTAATTATAGCATGAACATTTTGGATATATTGATAATTTGCTCTACTAGTGTGTGAAATGTTTGTTTTAATATATTAATCTTTTAGGAAATGATAATCCAAAATAAATTAATGTGTAGGCTAATATTAAATATTAAAATAGAAGAGTAACTAATATTATCATTTATATTTCTAATGTTTAAGAAAATAATTGAACATTTAAAAAAGGTCTATTAGTTAATTTCAAACTATGTAAATGAGTGAACAAGAAATAAAAAGTTTAAACTATAGACGTAGAATTACAAGGTTTTATGATTTTATAATTTAAAGCTAAAGATTATAATTGGGGGACCTCATCTTAGATTAAGGTAACTTTCCACTATACTATATAAAATTGTGTCTTTCTATAATCATTTTATATCAGTTTAAGATATACTAATGTGCATTATTAGATAGTAGGATTGGAATATTGTGGATTATTCTTCATATTATTTTGAAGTGAAAAAATTAAACTATAATTGATTTTGTTTTATGTGTTTTGCAGGATTTGTTTATTGGAGGAACTAACACATCAAGTAGTGTGATAGAATGGGCACTTTCTGAGCTTATCCTAAATCCCAAACTTCTAAAACGTGTCCAGGCTAAAATGGATGAAGCTATTGGTAAAGATAGGCACCTCCACGTATCATACATTCCAAAGCTTCCCTACTTAGTGGCCATTTGCAAGGAAGCATTTCGTAAACACCCTCCCACTCCTCTTAGCCTTCCACGAGTTTCTACAAAGGCTAGTCAAGTTGATGGCTACTACATACCTAAGGGAACATGCTTGTCAGTCAATATTTGGGATATTGGAAGGGACCCAAAAATATGGGACAATCCCTTAGAATTTGATCCTAATAGGTTTGTTGGTTCCAAAATTGATCCATCTGGTGGTGACTTCCAACTCATACCCTTTGGTGCAGGAAGGCATATGTGTCCTAGCGTTAGGATGGGAATTAGTACGGTACAATACAATTTAGGGTCATTGATCCATGCCTTTGATTGGGAGTTGCCACTAGGGAAGAATAGCTTAATCATGGAGGAATCTTTTGGGTTAACACTCCCAATGAAAGAGCCTCTAATGGCTAGGGCTACCCCTCGACTAGCCCTCCACCTATATTAACTAGCACTTGCACCAAGAGGGGTGTAAGGGGTATGCCGATAGAGAAGTATACGTATGCATACATGATAATTTATCTATAATTTTTATATAAGTTTGTAATAGAAGTTTGAAATACATATAGAAGATATTTTATTTATAAATATTTGAAACAAATCTAATTTGCTTTTGAATTATAATTTTTGGTATAGTAATTTGAAAGAATGATTCTTAGTAGTATAAATAAAATTTCAAATATATCTTATCTTTCACATTTATTTTTCTTAATTACATTTATTTCTAATTGAAATTCAACATTGAAAATAAAACAAAAAAACTCATATTATAACTATAAACATTAAAACTTAAAAATAACTAACATATCCCAATATTTAAAAATACAATGAAATAATTATGAAATAAGATTAAATAATTAACATATTTTGAAAAAGTAAAATAATTAAATAAATATTAAATATAAATGATAATAAACACATTAAATTAAAAAATATTGTCACCAATATTTTACAATAACTAACATGTACCTCAATTTGTGCCACCATATCAATGGTGGAAATGTCTACTATTCCAAATGTTACCCCTTCCTGACCATTTGTTTTAGAATGGTTGATACGTGGAAGCGGAAAAACTATCACCTTACATGAGCCTTGGATAGGCACATTCATGTATTATATCACCTATTAATGAAGCTTGTAAATGATGCATCTACACCTATTGCATGGTGGTTAAGGAATTGCAGAAAAATGGGCAAGAAGCAGGAGGGCAAGATCTGGCGGTCCAACGTGAAGGCCCATAGATAAAAATTTGGAGAGTCTATATTCAATGTGGCACAATGATTTGAACCCCTCACACCAATCACTTCTTGCACAAGTAGGTATACTTCCATTCTCAAAGGTTGACACTTACAGAAGTGACACTACTCTCCACACTACTCTCATCGATTTCATTGTCTACAGTCAATAGATAGTTGGAGAAAGCCATCTGTAGATTACAAAAGAGGAAATTCAACAAGCGGCGGGTATGCCTATTTCAGGTAAAGATGTCTCCCTCTACATATTCGACTAGGTTGAAATTACAGTGCATCTTACCAAGTTTAAAATTGGGGCAAATAATTTAGGATTAATCTCCTCAAAGATTATTTCATATATTGAAATTCCATTTAATGTTAATGTCAGTTAAGTAACCAAGAATGAGAAAATACATGAAAATAGAGCAAGAGAACAAGCAAAAGGATGTTTTTAACCCCTAAAAAATATTGCCCTTGATGAATGACACATCAGAAAGGGTCGTCTTCCATTCCTCAATACATGAGTCTCAAACCTTCTAGTGTGTTTCTGAAATGTTTGAGCATACACACCTTCTTCATTCTTCATTCAAACCTCGTAAGGCTAAATTCCACAAAACACAGGAATGATGGGAGCCCCTATTTTGAGGATGAGGTGGAGCTCCTTCAAGCACCAAACCGACTGTACATAATTGGGCTTAAATATGATAGTATGAACAGAGGCTGAGTGAATGGCTTCTTCTATTGCTTGAGGCACGTTTTCCCTAGCTTAGATTGAGTTCTTGTTGAAAAACACCTTGAATCCTTTGTTTTCAAGAGATTATGAAAGATGAGTCAATGCACAGATGATTGATTGATTCCTGTCACATATGCTCTTCCATGTTTAAGAAATGTGCCAGTCTTGGTGAGAATCCCTAAAGAATGAAAAAAATATTGATTGATTCCTATCGCATCTACTCCTCGATGGTGAAGCAATACATCATATAGAGTCTTGTAGTGAAGCCATGAGTGATGCATAGAGAATCAATTATTTCTCATAATATCTACTCTTCGATGGTTAAGATATCCAGTGTTAGTGCATAGAGGAGATAGCGAGCGATGAAAGGCAGAGATAAGTTCAAATCACATCATAGGTGATGGAGAAATCCAATTTTAGCCGATGGAGAAATTTGATTGGAGGGGGTGGATTAAATGCAGATTTGATGGAGATTGTAAGTCACCTACAAAATTTAAAGCTCACCTCACTGGATGACTTCAATTTCACATTTCACTAAAACCCTTACATGTTTTGTGGGAAATTTTCATAGTTTGCTGGTGTGAGATAGGTTTCTAGCACAAAGCTCAGACTACAATATATAGCGTATTGGCTAAATATATATGTGATTCTTCTTTAGTGATATTTTAAAATAAATTATTGAATTTATTAATTATGTGTGTAATAAAAACAATGTTTAATATCATTGAAATGTTTCACAACAATTATGGTATTTGATTTTATTTTTGTATGGATTACTTTGATCAATTCCTACTTGTGATGCTTAGCAATATTATAAATGATGTATCTCAATTTATATTCAATTTGTTAAAAACTATAATAAATATAATACTGTGAAGTTATTTGTAATGAACAAAGTATTGTCATTTTGTCAAGGAAAATCAATTATAGACAATATGCTATACTTGAATCCCTACTATATTTGTGAAAATAGTCCCCTTTAAAATCCTATGAGAAATGTACAATGGTGATATTTAAATAGTTTTATATATTAAAAAATATATGTAAACCTTTCAAACAATTGCAAAACAAACTTTAATGAAAAAAATAAATAAATAAACACTTTTAAAGGAATAACTAAAAATAAAATCACTAAATTTTTCGGCAACATGAAGTACTATAATACTTAGTAATGATGTGTTATTAGTATTTATAAGAAAACATTCCCTATACAGCTTGAGTTACATTCCTCTACGGGACAACACCATTTGAGGAGTGCAAAATAGTGGCATGTAAACTAGATTTTTATTATTATATATCACAATTTTCATCTTAACTATGAAAAGGTGAAGGGTAATAGGGAAACATAAATCTAAAATTCCATTTTAGTTCTTTATCTTTTACAAAAGCATGTAACTAGAACTTGCACTGAAAGGAGGTGAGGTGCAATGGTTACGCCGATTGTATTTTATATTAGTGAGAGTCAAAATGTTTAGAATACTATTTTTCATAAGGTATGTTCCAAACTTTTTTACTCAGAAAAGAATTAATTTCAAAACTAGGGGATTAAAAATCATGTATAGTAGACTCCTATTTTTGAGGTGTGTACATTTGTTAGAGTTACACTAATCCTTCACTTTAATGAGTTTAGTCTTTTGTTACTGTGAACAAGTTTGAGAGTTGCATAGCATACATAACTCATGGATTATCTTACTCATTGTTTTTGCAATGTTGTATATAGAGTGCAAAAGAGTTTATAAGTGTTTTTGTTTTGAATATTTGAAAATAGAAAATGATATTCTATTTCTCACATGTAGGAAAATCAATTATAGACAATATATGCTAGACTTGAGTCCCTCCTATATTTGTGAAAAAAGTCCCCTTTAAAATCCTATGAGAAATGGACAATGATAATATTTTAATAATTTGATATATTAAAAAATATATGCAAACCTTTCAAAAAATTGAAAAACAAACTTTAATGTAAAAATATATCAACAATTTTAGTGAAATAACTAAAAATCAAATCACTAATTTTTTGACAACATGAAGTACTACAATACTTAGTAATTATGATGTGTTGTTAGTATTTATAAGAGAACATTCCCCATACTCCTCTTTTAACTAATTCCCCAGCTGAAGTGCAGGGTGTAACATAGGGTTTGCTACAATATCCAAAGGAAAACAAACTTGATGATGCAAATCTAGAGTTGTTGGTAGAAAAGTTTTTGGTCACAGTGGGTTCAAAAATTGTTGAGGAAATAGCGGATGAGGTTTTTCAAGAAGGATCCTTTTGGGATTGGGATAGTAATAATGCCAAAGAGGAAATCATTGGTGATAGTCAAAATACTCTCAACACTTAGGAACATTTTGAGGTGCTCTACAATCAGTTAAAGTCACAAATTCTTAAGGAGCCACAGGTACATGAGGAGGGAGAAATTGAAGGGGAAGACTTTCAAAATTCTTTAGAATTTTACTATACATAGAATCTTTCCTTCTCCCAGACTCCTTATCAGCCTCCTACAAAGAAGTCTCCAGGTAAAAGAGGTTGTAAGTCTAAGGAGCTATAAAAATGCAAGAGGAAATAGATGTAGGGAATCAAGCTACGCTGCAAGACTCTTTGATATCTCCACCAAATAAGCATATTAGGAGAGCATGCTGCTCTCCTCGAGTACAATGAAGATCCTTTCATGGAATGTCAAGGGCCTTAACACCCCTGATAAATGTGCCCACATCAAATGTGAAATTGATGGATGTGGTGTTGATATAGTCCTTCTCTAAGAAACCAAAATCATAGACAATATATACAAATTGACAATTCAAAAGTGGCATATGTGGCAATCTATTCATTCTCCTACACAAGGGACTTTAGGGGTTTTAGAAACATTGTGGAATCTGAAACAATTCTATATGGTTCTCCATCAAAATGGAAACAATTGGCAACTATTAGAAGTAATGCAATTCAATACCAAAATTTGGCTATTCAACATTTATGGTCCCATGCCTATAGGTGATAAGAAATGCCTCTAGGATCAGTTATCTCAAGTTATCATGACACTAGGAGATGCAAAAGTCATCCTGGCCGAAGATTTCAATGTCAGTCCATCTCTTCAAGATAAGGTTGGAGGTATAAGCCCACCTACTAAAGTCATGACTTATTTTAGATCTTTCATTAATACTAATGCATTGCAGGATATTTACCCAGTTAATGGTAAGTTCACTTGGACAAATCAAAGAAAATGATTTCTTCAAATTGCAGTAAAACTGGATCGATTTCTTCTATCTCCAAATTGGCTAAATCTATTCTATCAACTTGCCTATGAGATATTGCCTTTTCCTAATTCTGATCATTAACCGATATCTCGTTCCATTGTAAATATATCATCTCCTCCATTTAAATCTTCATTTAATTTTGAGAGCATGTGGATTAGACACCCTAGCTTTGTGGAGAAGATTTGTCAATGGTGGATCTCTGTTCCTTTTAAACTCGAGACGATGATGTTCTGTTTATGGAAAAAATTGCTAAATGTTAAACAACAGCTCCAAAAATGGAACAAGGAGACATTCAAGAATATATTTCAATAGAAGGAACTGATTCATCAAGAACTAGAAGACATCCATACAAAAATTATACAACATTAAGGTTTGGATGACTTGCTGTATGAGAAACAAAAGAAATTACAAGTGGAGTCACGAAGACAAAATTTGCTGAAGAAACCCATAGAGGCGAGGAAATCATGAGAGTACATGGTTTAAAGAGAATTGAAGCTTTCATGTTACCTTTGCCTCCTTTCGAGATAAAAATCTTCACAAGGTGAATTGGCCAGTCAAAGTGGATTCAATGGGCGGTTGAAGCTCACGAAGGGTAAAGAATGCCGGACTTTTCCGTTTGGATCTTTAACTTTACCCGAAATGATACAGAAATTATCAAAATGGTCGGATAGGAAATTGACTAATAGCGATCAACCTCATATGCGTAAAGAAGAAATGAAAATTATTAAACCATTTACAATTGAAGAGCTTAAAAGGTAACACCGTCGCGGTGGCTTTACTTTTCCTGAAATGTTGGAAATTTGTACTGTGATCTCTTACGGGGATTAGAAAGAATATGTAGAATAGAACTTTACGATGCGCGAACATTGTAACTAATATTGTTATCATTCCCTAAAGTTAAACAAAGAAGCTTCACTCATTGTTGGAGCCTAATCCTATTTCTTTGTGGCTTTGTATAACCATTTTTCGGAAATATATTTGAATTAAGCACAAACCTTCCATTCACGAGGATAATTTCAAGAACAAAGGTTTTGTTCTGGGAAAGAAGCTTATTATAAAGGAGAGTGCCACATTTATGAGACCCTGCATTCAATAATAGCTAAGAAAGTTCCCTCTATCATTGTCAAACTAGACATGATGAAGGCATACGATAAGGTCAATTGGAGTTTCTTGAGGAAAGTAATGTTTAAATTTGTTTTTTCAGCAAAATGGTGTCGATGGATTATTACATACCTATCAAGAGCCAAATTCTCAACGATTCTCAACGGTTCACCAACAAGATTTTTTAGTGCTTCTCAAGGTGTAAGGTAAGGTGACCCTATGTTTCCATTCTTGTTCATCATTATGGCAGAGGCTCTAAGTAGATATAATCATTAAAATGCACTCTTTCAACTTATGGAAAGGAATCCAAATAGAGAATATAGATATGGCAGTTACTCATTCCCTATTTGTAGATGATACAAATTTATTCAGGGTTGCAACTTTGGAGGAAGCTAATCAAATTAAGGATGTTTTAAATAAATATTCTTCAACATCAAGACAACGGATTATTGCCTCAAAATATAAAATTCACATTCTTAATACAAGTGAGGCAAATGAGAAAAAAAATCTCAATATACTAGGGTTTCAAAAAGCAACCTTTCCGCGCTCATACCTAGGGATACCTTATTTTTGCAAACCCAAATAAAGCTACTTATTGGGAAAAGGTAATTGAAAGGATTAAATATAGGATAGCATCATGGAAAGCTAGATGGATTTCTTTATCTAGTAGAATCCTTTTAGTTAAGGTTGTGCTCTCCTCAGTACCAAACTATTATCTTGCAGTCTTAAAGGCTCCAAAATTAGTAATTTCTAAAATTGAAAGATTAATCAGAACCTTCATATGGAAAGGAAACATGAACAAAAACATGAAGGTTCATTTAATATCTCTTGAAGCCATGTCTTGAGGGAAAGCACAATATGGCACGAGTGTTATGAACCTTTCAAAGCATACCAAAGCATTTGGAGCAAAATTAGCCTTGAAAATGTATATGAATCTGCAAGCTAAGTGGTGTTAGATAATGCAGGGAAAGAATCTAGATACCAATGACCCTACAAGGATTTTCATGGTTGCTGACCCTCCAAAAGGTTCGGCCATTTGGAATTTCCTAGTTTCTTGTAGAAAATTAGTAAGTTCATACATCTCTTGGGAGGTAAATAATGGACAAAGGGTGAACTTCTAGAAGGATTCTTGGAATGGTAAACTTCCTCTACAAAACATCCTAGAGCTTCTCCCAATAATGGAAACTTTGAGAGATATTGATATTTGGGGAGAAAATTTGTTAAATTATGTTCATTTGGTAGATCCCAGCTCAGGTAAGGTAACTTGGAAGATAATTTCACATCCCTCATTATCAGCCCAACAATGTAGTATACTGTAGAATATTTTGGAAAGAAGAACAGTGTATCTTTCTTCCAAACCAGATAAATTATTATGGGCTCCCTCAAAAGATGGAAATTACATGGTAAGTCAAGGTTGTAAGGCATTAAATTAGGAACTAGGCCATCTTCTTTCTCAAAGGGACTTTTCATTCTATTGGAATAATTAAATTCTCCCTGAGGTAGGAAATTTTGAATGGTTAGCATTGAAGAAACATATTTTGACTAGCGATCGACTAGCCAAAATAAGAATAGCGGATCCTTTTATGTGCCCTTTGTGTTCTAAGGAGTTTGAACATGTTGATTATTTATTTTTCAATTGTAAATCTGTACAACAATGCTGGGAATTCATTCTTAGTAAGCTCAATTTTTGTAGGCCCCTTCCAAACTCCCTATGGGACTTATTTCAAAGTTGGCCATTACTCTACAAATCATCATTTTTTGCTTGCATATGGAGAATTGTGCTAGCTCTTGTAGTATGGAATCTCTGGTGGGAAAGGAACTTGCAAATATCTAGGAATGTATCACATTCCATAAATGTTGTCAATGCAAAAATTGAAAATGTAATTTATGAGGTAGTCAATACCAACACTAGAGAAACTAAAGATATAAGCTCCTCTTTTACCAACTAGGATAATACCATTTTACAGAATTGGAAGTAGATAAAACTTTATTTTCTTGGCAGTTTATGGCAATCAAAACTAGTGAAGTGTGATAGAAAGTAGGTAAAATAGAAAGCTCCCCAAAATGATTTTATAAAGTTGAATTTTGATGGTGCATTGAAAGGCAATCCATGAGAGTCTGGGGTGGGGTCTGTATATGCGATCCTCAAGGTAAAATTTTAGCTTTATGCTCCAAGTATCTTCATAGAGGAACTAATAATTTAGCTAAAGCTAAAGCTTTAATGTTAGGGTTGGAAATGGCCCTAGAGATGGGTATTGAAAATATTCATATTGAAGGTGACTCCTTACTGATAATTAATACAACTAAAGAAAAGAGCATTCATAATTGGTGTATTAAATACATCCTTCAAAAAGTATGGGATCTTCTTCATAAGTTTAAAAATTATATAATAAATCATACCTACAAAGAGGGAAATAATTTAGCATATTTTCTAGCTAACATGGGCAGTTCAAAGCAGGAAATAAGTACTTCATTTTTTTAATTTATTTTTTTATGAATAAGCCGCTAATCTATATTAATAAAGAGATTAAATACATATTCACAAAAAAAAATTTGGGTGGTAAGAAAGCGCACCCCGAAGGTCACATGGGCAGAGACCAGAAAATCAAAAAATCATGGGCCAAGCCCAGAAGTCCAAAATAACAAATATTACAAGACAACCATCAAGTGGCCAAGGAAGTGCTAGCAGAGCCAGGAGGGTCTCTGTCATCCTTCTTCCCCTATACATCAGCGGGGTCAGGATTGATGTCAGGAGGAGCCCAACCATCGTCATCTTTTTCTTTAACTTCTTCCTTGTGCCAGGGCGAGATTGCAAGGGCTAGCAGCATAAAGACTTTACTTGTATCTGGCCAACCAGAACCAAAGGTAGTACCAGGAGTAGGAGCATCATCAGAGGGCCAACCGCCACCACTCCCCGATGGCTCACCAGATAACCACCCCTGGCCAGCCCACGGCGGAGGAGAGTGAGCATGCCGAGGGGGGCAGGAGTCCTACCGAGGTGGAGGCTGAGAGTGGGGGCAAGCGGAACCACTCCGCTGTCGGCCCCGAGAGGGTGACTAGTGGCGGGAGGAGGAGGGCAAGTTAGGGACTTAGGCCACAGTGCATGGGGCATTGCCTCAATGGTCCAAGAGAACCTAGAGGTGAGCAACTTCTAACGCCACTTTGTTGGCTTGCACCTGTATCTGAAATAATACATTAGAGCAAATAATAGCTTTAGAATACATAGAAATCTAACAATCCATTTGAGAATGAGAAAATATGCAGGCATTTTTATCCTTCCAAATAGTAAAAAGGATTTCCACCCTGAAAGTGTGCCAAAGCTGGGTATACTTTACTAGGAATCTGGGTGAATCCCCCAGCAGAATCATGTACCAAGAGAATGGCTACGGCCGAAATGGCCAAAAAACATCATGTATCCAAGTCCAATACTGCTGGGCCCGAGGGAAAAACCAAAAGAGATGCTTAAAAGTCTCATACTGCCCACATAACGGGCATCGAGGGTCTAGAATCCCCAAATGAACAAGTCGAGAGCCCACCAACAAGCCCTGGAAAAGAATACACCAGGGAAAATGGGCGAGCTTCAGCTCAACACTTGCAGACCAAGTGTTGGAAAATCATTTAGACAAGATAGGAGCCAAAGATTGGACAAACCACCTCTGATTCAGACTCTGGATCATGGGAAAGTGAGGGTAAAGCCACCTATAGCCAAGCCAAGGCTTGTAATTTCTCAAAGGAGTATCTGGGTACTATTTCCAATCTTTCCACCATGGTTTGGGCCCACGAATACCAATTTTGTGAAGCATCTCAGTTGGGATAGAACTCACCAGAACCTCAAAAGTAGCATGGTCCTAGTTATGAAAACTATATAAGGGACGAAACTCATCCCAATGCATGATGTGCATGGCAGGTCTAAGAAAAAGCTGATGGAGGGTTTGGATACCCTTCTTATGAAATCTGAGAGCTTTAAGCGAAGGTACTTTAGCCAAAAGCTAATCATTTCTAGCAAAAAGGGGTGACCACCAAACATTGTGCTGGTTCAGGGAGAGCCTGTCCTGAAAGCTGGAGCCAAACCTCCGGAACAAGGGTTTGACAGATTCCCAGGCATGCCAAATGCTTTTGGCAACAAACGTACCAATTATCTGAACCGACTCTTTCATAACCAGAAGGGTCTGGAGGCCAATTCCTTTCCAGGAAGGTCTGTGGGCAGGGAAACTAGATTGAATGCAGTGGCGAAGGAGAATTTTCCAAGCCTCCTCACCCGTGAGAGCACGAATCACCCATTTGACACATAGAGCAATTCCCTGCCTCTGGGTAGAGAGCAAACCAAAGCCTCTAGAGTCCCTGGGGAGACAATAGAAATCCTAGGTGACACGATGGAAGCCATGATGAGTATCAGAAGAGGCCTAAAGAAAATCACGAAACAATTTCTCAAGTTTGCTATAAGCAGCTTTAGAAGGCGCCCAGTAAGAAGAATAATAAACATGGGTAGCGGCCAAAACTTTAGAGCAAATTTTGAATTTCCTTGCCAAAGAAAGAGGTTTGGTGATCCAGTAAGTTAGCTTTTTCTCCACCTAAGCAAGGAAAACCTACCAAAGCTCTACCAGAGAAGCTTGGAAAATAAAAGGAATGCCCAAAAATAAAAAAAAATTGCCTGGCCCGATCCACTTCTAGCCAAGAGGTTGCACCCAAGCAGGGCAAGGCGGGACAGACTGCCGATAGCAAAGCATCTTGTGCCACTGAATGGTGGAGTCAGACACAAGAAAGAACACATTAAGGCATTGGAGTGCCTTGTGAATGGTCTCCTCTTCCTCCAAGAGAGTGAGAAAGGAATCATCCACAAAGTGCCCATTGAGCAATTGCAACTAGGAATTCGGCAACAAAATTCCTTTAACGCGTTGCAACGAGGCTGGATTAGCCAATAGATAACCAAACCCTTTAGCAACAAGCACATATAGCGAGGGAGCCAAAGGGAAACCCTGCCGAATGGAACAGAAAAGGTCAAAGGTAGAGGATTGTTGACCATTGATGGTGGTGCAGGCCAAGACATCCGCAAAGAGCATTTAAATAGACTAAATAAAATTGGGCCCAAAACCTAGACCTTGTAGCATGGCAAGAATGAAAGGCCATTCAATGTGATCATAGGCTTTGGAAAAGTCAATCTTGATGAATAAAGCTTTCTAGTTGGAGCACCGGACCCACTCCATACCTTCCTAGATGGTGATGATATTATC